>JAPYYV010002694.1:0-30998 GCA_030522625.1 Copidosoma aretas
AAAAATTTATATCTGACTTTCTATTATTCTTCTGAATATACTGTCAAACTTATAAAAAAATCTGTCAGAAAAAGCAACTTGTAATGAACGTCCTTAAAATACTTACATACGTCTGAAAAGTACTCGAAACAAAATATCATAATTATAAGCTATTATTTAAGAAAATTATAGTCAAATTTGATTTTAACGAAAATTTGCAGAGGTATAAAGTTAACGGTTCCATCAAAACAACTTTTTACTTCATTCCAATAGACACTTTCTTGAGTAGACGCGTTCCTAATCTCAACAACAGTCTGTTTACGTTTTCGCACAAACAATTGTCTTCTGTGTTTTTTTTTCCGAGTTTAACAAACTTGTAACGGAAAGGGAAAGTTAATGTATTAAAAAGTTGTACCTTTATAAATCAAATAGTCCTGTAAATGTGTAAATTAGGTGCGCAGTATTTGGTGCACAGTATTTAGACCCACGTAGTAATTGGTGCGCAGTAATTAGGTAGGGTGCGTAGTAATAGATGCAGAGATATTTTTTCAATATTCGATTATTACGGATAATTGAGTGTTTTCAACACCAGAAAAATTATTTTATGTTAGATTGATAGCATATATTAATTGTAAAGTTTTAGTTTGATGTAATTTCTGTGAAATAAGCACGATAGTAATATTAATACAGTCGACAAAAAAGCAAGTGCGCAGTAATTGGGCCATTTACCCCTACACCATATGTATGAAGATACCATTCAACACATCAAAAGTGAAACCACGAACAGTAAATAAAAATAGTCTATATAGATGTCCCATTCAAAGATCATAAAAGGACCTGTTTCATATCATGCACATTATTTCTCTGAACATAAATGTACAAACAGTCACATAGCGGCAAACGCATGCTTGACTCCTTTGTGCGCAGTTCACGGTATGGCTGTTACCACCGTCGAGGGTATAGGTAGCACCAGGACGAGGCTCCATCCAGTGCAGGAACGAATAGCCAAAGCTCATGGATCGCAATGTGGTTTTTGTACTCCGGGCATCGTCATGTCCATGTATGCCTTGTTGAGAACGAAGTCCTTTCCAACTATGGAGGATATGGATATAGCTTTTCAAGGTATATTTTTTATTCATCATACATGTCATCTTGCTTCTTCTTCCAAACCTTTTCATCTTTTTATGAAAGATGGACTGTCTCTTTTTTAGCTGAAAACGATGAGTAGCGCTTTTATTTTGTGGGTTTCATAAATGCTTCTTTTCATTGAAAATTCAACAAATTCTGGCAAAAAACTCTATTTCTTGCACAGAAATTAAAGTAATCGAGTGAAGACAACGAATCTCCGTATGTAAAAGTATAGTGATAGAATTAGAAATCCCTAATAGCACATAACGTTGTATCTACGTTGAGAAAACGTTTTCTTCACAACCCTGCGACGTTGTGAAACATAGTTAACATTTTGCCAATATTTTTAAAATAACAACCAATTTATCTTCAAACACAACATTGGGTTCTTGAGGTTGATTCAAAGTTTCTTCAATAATGTACTTAAACGAATTGTCGTATTACGGCAGAATTGCAACGTTGCTACAAAAACTTGGTTGAAACGTTTGAAATAAAAAGTTGTAATTTTAGCGTTTCAATATTTAAAGTTGTCACAACGCTATCTTGAACCAAGCTGACACCGTTGCAATGATGTAAAATGTTAACTTAACGGTGATACAACGGTATATGTATGCTATTTGGGATATCTTTCACAAATTTTAAAAAATCACCGTTTTTGTGATTATTAATTATGAAACAACTTTTTCCTGAAAATGTATGTCATTTACTCTGTATAGCATGATTCAATGATGACATTCACACAAAAAAATAAATTAGAAAAGTGTTCCAAATGTCAAACCAGTTTCAAAAGCCGCGCTACAACGCCGATTTTCATGAAACAATCACTTTTGTACCAGCGATAACCCACAGTGATATTTGCATTTTTGTCCTGAAAACAGGAAACCTCTGCAGATGCACCGGTTACCGAGCGATTATAGAAGGCTACAAGACATTCACAGAGGAATGGGAAAGGTCACGAGTGACAGACGACGATGAGGACAAAGAAAGAACCTGCGCGATGGGCAATGCTTGCTGCAAGCGCGTTTTCACATCGGAGCCGGCAGAGATCTTCGACAAAAGCGAATTTTTGCCCTACGATCCGACGCAAGAGCCAATATTCCCTCCTAAATTGCAGGTATAAGTACTCTCCAATGTCGCACATTTTATGACGATGAAAATACTTTATTGTTTCTCTTTCACCTTTTAGCTGTCGTCCGTGTTGGATGACGAGTATTTAATCGTTAAAGGTAAAGAGGTCACGTGGTACAGACCTGTGAATCTAAGGGAAATCCTGACACTGAAACATCAGTATCCCAATTCAAAGATCATTGTTGGAAATACCGAAGTTGGTGAGTTGGCTGCCGATGTTGTGTATGATGAATAGTATATTTACGTATGATTTTATGATACACATATTTGTACATGATTCTTTCATTTCTTTTTCCAGGAGTCGAAGTCAAATTCAAACACTTCAAGTATCCTGTACTTATTCAGCCAACAAGGATAAAAGAGTTGCGTGATATTACCGAATTGAAGTGTGCCATTAGAATAGGTGCAAGTGTCACTCTGGTGGAAATGGAAGAAGCGCTGCAAGATCAAATTAAAAATAAACCTGGTGATTATCCATGTAAAAATTTACTATTTTGTAATCTGAATTTTTTCTTAAGATCTATTTGTAACGAAATAAGCATGGTTTTGTTGCAGAAGAGGAAACACGAATCTTCCAATCGATAGTGGGAATGCTTAATTATTTCGCTGGCAAGCAGATACGAAATGTTGCTGTAAGATTTGCATAATTAGTTTGTAATTAGTTGGTCATTTTCAAGCAGAACTGCTTCACAAGAGTACTTTACATTTTTACCAGACGAAAAAATGTAACCGTATATTAATCGTAAGCCTTTGACGTAAAAAAAATGTTAGGGTGGTCCTTCCTGGGTGCTATAATGTGTGTTTGTACGTACAAAGTCTAAAACCTCAATAAACTTACATTCAAGGGTACTCAAATTTTATGGGTAAATTGCTAACTAAATGTTAATAATAAGGATTCGAATTATTGAAAGGACACAATTTATAAACATTGAAACTACAGAGCTAAAAAATATTAAACACTCAGTTTTTCCCATCTAACGTTGGAAATCGATAATCAAGTCCCATATATAGTCTTAAGAGTTATAGATTTCACAAAAATAAGAATTCGCTTATTGTTGCTGGACAAATATCTTTTTTTATTTGAAAAAAATGTATCTTAAAAATCAAGAAAAAATTAGTTTTTCAGGTATAACATTAAAAGTAGACGATCAATACATTTTTTACCAATGATATACGGTTATATATCTTGAAAAAATATCATTTTCTACTATTCCTTTAATTTTTTTTTGTTTAATACTGTCCCCATTTAATAATAAATGTTTATTCTGAATAAAAAAAAATAAAAAATATCTAACAGCACGAATATTTCCTCAATAACTTTATCATTTGATATTTAAGGTTTGCATACAGTTGAGAAAAGTTTCGGATCTTCGGATTTTTTTTCAAACAGATATTTTTAAAGTATAAACAATAAATCTAAAAAGTTTCAAAAAATAATACGAAATAATATAATTTTTGGTAATAATTCGAAGTAATTACAATAAATTTGCAAAAAAACAAAGTCGTGATGTGTGTTATAGTCATAAATTTGTTCAGATAAAAATGTTAGCAGCCGTTCCCTACACGCGAAAATTTAATATTTTTGTACGAATTTACCTCTATGTTACAAGATATGCATGTAAATGATATGATATTATTGCAGGCCATAGGAGGTAACATTATGACTGGCAGTCCCATATCTGACATGAATCCAGTATTGATGGCGGCGGGTGTAAAATTAAACGTGTACAGCCTTGAACAGGGATTCAGATCAGTGACGATGGATCACACATTTTTCGTAGGCTATCGACGTAACGTTGTTGCGTCAGATGAACTGTTACTGTCCATTGAAATACCTTATTCTACTCGGGTGCGTTGATGATTGTTCAAATGATGAATTGCATTGCCTATCCAAAGTTTTCGTACATAATTATCGATGGCTCTTGTAGGATCAATACTTTGTCGCTTTCAAGCAATCCAAAAGACGAGACGATGATATTGCTATTGTAAATCTGGCTATGAATGTATTTTTCGAGCCTGGCTCGAGCATTGTAGCTAAAGCCTACATGGCTTACGGTGGTATGGCACCGACTACGATTTTGGCTAGGAAAACGTGTGAAGCCATGATTGGAAAGTAGGTTTGGGTTGAATTTAATCATTGTATTAAGGCGCACATTTTTTTTAATGATGTGATTTTCCAGGAGATGGAACGAGAGTTTGGTAGAAACAGCGACTGGAATACTCATTGACGAACTACCATTATCGGGTGATGCACCTGGTGGTATGGTCTTATATCGGCGTTCACTCACTCTGAGGTGATGAATTGAATTGATTAATAAAACAACCTAATTTATGAAACTTTCAACTATACTTAGTTACCAAAAAATTGCATTTCAGTTTATTTTTCAAAGGTTTCGTGTATGTAACGAAAAAGCTAAGAAGCAGCATTCAAGACGTGGATCCCATTCCAAAAGAGCTTGAAACTGCCGGTGACAATTTTCATTATCAACCACCTAGTAGTTCTCAATATTTTCAAGTGGTGTGTACAATTTAGATAAAATGCATCCTTCAAATTTGACGAATAAATGAAAAGTATCAACATATTATTTCAGGTACCAAAAGATCAAGTCGACACCGACTTAATTGGTCGACCAATAGTTCACGTAAACGCCAACAAGCAAGCGGCTGGTGAAGCTATCTATGTGGACGACATACCAAAAATATCTGGGGAACTGTATTTAGCTTTGGTTATATCAACGAAGACTCACGCTAAAATTTTGAATGTCGATCCTTCAGCAGCTTTGGCTATAGAAGGTGTTGAAGCATTCGTAGACGCCAACGACATACCAGAACACAAAAGGTTGATCGGGCACAAAAAACACGATGAAGAGGTTTTTGCTTCGAAAATGGTATGGTTTTGAAATGATTGTCTCATTGAAATTTTATTTCTAAATCTAATTGAAAATTTTAATCGAGCAATCTGAGATCAGGTCTTGAGTCAAGGACAAACGATCGGTGCAATAGTCGCAGTGGATCAGCTTACTGCGCAAAAGGCAGCCAAATTGGTCAAAGTTGAGTACGAAGAACTCAAACCAATTATTACAATCGAGGTAAAATCGATAGGGAAAATTTCATATTTTCAACAAACTTCCAATACAAAGTGAGTAAATCAATTTATCTTCATAGGAAGCCATAGAGGCCAAGTCTTTCTTTGCAGAAAAACCGGTTGTAGTAACCAATGGAAACGTTGATAAGATATTCGCAAAAGCCGAGCATGTTATAGAGGGAGAAGTTAGGATTGGAGGTCAAGAGCACTTTTATTTAGAAACTCAAACAGCTCTGGCGAATTTCAGGGAAGAGGGTGAACTAGAACTGTTCTCTTCGACACAGAACCCTACGTCGATCCAAAAACTCACGGCTCACGTTCTCAATCTTCCCATTCACAGGGTGAACATTAGAGTAAAACGATTGGGAGGTGGATTCGGAGGGAAGGAGACGAGAGAAGCCCTTGTGGCTTTGCCCGTAGCTATAGCAGCTTATACGTGAGTTTGAACGTTGGTTACTTAAATAAAATCAATGTAAGATATGCACTGTTTTAACGTCATGATATCGCAATCTAAAATACCTTAGATTACGAAGACCGGTCAGGTGTATGTTGGATCGGGATGAGGATATGATGATAACTGGTACGAGACATCCCTTCTTGATGAAGTACAAAGTAAGTTTCACCAATGAAGGACTCATAACAGCAGCTGAAGCTCACTTCTACAATAATTGTGGCTACTCTACGGATTTATCTCCAGCAGTAATAATTTTTTTTACAAAAACATATAACTCTACGGAAATAGTCGAATTAATTAAACTATTAAATTCACTCATGCAACAGGTACTTGAATGTGCGATGTTTTATTTCATGAACGGTTACCAAGTTCCAGTTGCAAGAATAGCAGGTTACATGTGCAAGACAAACTTACCATCCAATACGGCTTTTAGAGGTTTTGGCGGGCCCCAAGGAATGTTTTGCGCCGAAAATATCATTCGTCACATAGCTGAACACCTCGAACGAGACTTCATGGAGGTATCTATTTTAAAAATTGCATATTCACAAAAAATACTATCTTTCAGTATTCAAAGTCATTGTCTTATAGATCGCAGAACTAAATTTGTACAAAGAAGGAGACATTACTTTCTACAATCAAACCTTGGTAAATTGTACGCTGAGAAGATGTTGGGAGGAATGTTTGCACTCAGCAAAATACAAAGAACGTCAAACCATTGTGAATGAGTTCAATCAGTAAGTTTGAGAGATTTTTTATCATCTTTAAACTCTAGTAATAAGTTGTTTATGGACACAATTTTTTTATCAGGAATAGCAGATACAAGAAAAAAGGTTTGTCCGTTGTCCCAGTGATGTTTGGCATTGGCTATGAGGTGCCTTTTCTTAACCAAGGTGGAGCACTTGTTCACGTATACACGGATGGTTCTGTTCTTTTGAATCACGGTGGTGTTGAAATGGGCCAAGGATTGTACACAAAAATGATTCAGGTAAATTATTATTTGTAAAATTATTTATTTTTTTTTTAAGCTATGTCTTGTCCTGAAACCCTCAATGAATAAAATGAGCTACACCATAATGCGTTATTAACTGCTTGTATTCTACAAGTCAGAACATTTTCATAGATATCAGAACAAGCTTTGTACATTTTGGAGCAGCGAACAAACACACAAAAGATTTTTTGAAGTTTTTTGCATTTAAATGTTCATTTTGAAACCTTTTCTGTTACTAGGTAGCCAGCAGAATTTTTAAAGTGAAACCTGAAAAAATTTACACAGCGGAAACATCCACAGACAAAGTTCCAAATACTTTAGCAACAGCAGCAAGTTTGGGTTCTGATATTAATGGAATGGCTGTTTTGGTAAGTATATTGTCATACTTAACAAAATAGGCATTAAGTGTATCGTAGTAATTATAAGTATAAAATCGTAGGATGCTTGTACAAAGATCATGGACCGCATTAAGTATATCATCGATGAAAACCCAAATGGCACTTGGGAAGATTGGGTGATAAAAGCATATTTCGATAGAGTCAGTCTTTCGGCGACTGGCTACTACCGCACCCCGGAAATTGGCTACGATTTCGAAACAAATTCAGGAATACGCTTCAATTATTACACATTTGGTGCTGCCTGTTCGGAAGTAGAGGTTGATTGTCTCACGGGAGATCACGAGGTCCGTTAAGCAGTCATAGAATGAAATATTTAAATAATATGGGATATGATCAGTACGAGAATCCGCTTTATTGTAGGTTTTAAAAACTGATATTGTGATGGATCTCGGAGAAAGCTTAAACCCAGCGATAGACATTGGTCAGGTGGAGGGTGGTTTCATGCAAGGGTATGGGTTATTTACTCTGGAAGAAATGATTTATTCGCCAACTGGAATGGTATTCAGTCGTGGACCAGGAGTGTACAAAATACCCAGCTTCACAAATATTCCGCGTGAGTTTAATGTGTCATTGTTGAAAGGCTCGTCCAATCCACGTGCAGTATTTTCCTCAAAGGTAATGAAATCTAAAACTACAATTACGCTTAATGAATCGACGCTGCAGATAAAAATATGATGACCAAAAAACTATTCGATGAAAAATATGACAAATTGGAAGTTTGGGACAAATAATGATGTATCTCAAATTTTTTGGAGTACTTTAGAAAAGAAATAAACACAAATATTTGTTCCAAGAAATTTATTTTAAATGATACGTGTTGAATTCGTATGAAATATTTAGAGGATAAACGCGTTCTGCCTTCTTTGACAATCAGATATTATATCAACAAACTATTACTTTTCTTGACAACGCTTATCATTTTTCATACCTGAATCCATTTTACAAGTTTAGAATGTCTAAGTACGAACAGCAAAAGAGTCTAACATTATAATATATTATATCATTCAAATACAGATTCATTCTGCCCGTAACAATGCGTACTATATTACATGTAGCAAAATTTTTTGACTTATATTTTTCCAGTGTAGAATAACATTTCTCTATTTTTAATTTATGTAAGAAAAAAATGAATGTTTTAAATCATTTTCTCCAAGCAAATCTGATAGTTAGTGGCAGCCAATCTTATTTCGAATAAAAAAGCTTGCCCATACAATCCATAAAAATTTGTCAATGTAATTTTTTTGTAAGAATTTTGAAGAATAATAATTTTTATCGTATGATTTTTAGACACTGAGAATTTCAGTATATTATGTCATGTTTTTCGTCTTACAAATTCAGTGTCATATTTTTCGTCAAAGATTTTGCTCACCATATTTTACGTCTACTATAAATTAATTGTTTGTTCATTTATTTTGACAGGCCGTAGGTGAACCGCCACTATTTTTGGCATCATCAGTATTTTTCGCTATCAAACAAGCCATCAAAGCTGCCCGAAAAGATATGGGCGTATACGGATATTTCAGACTTGATTCACCAGCAACAGCAGCTCGCATTCGTATGGCGTGTGTTGATCATATAACAAAACAGGTACAGTAACATTATTCGTTAATTGTCATGTAAAGTGGTTACAAAGTTTTTCTGTCACGTGACTGTGAATTTCAGATTGGAGATGGCGATGGAAAAAGACCATGGAACATTGTTCCGTAATACCAGTCGAAACGTTCGAGTCCAAATAACCTTTTCTGTACTTACTTATTCATTAGTTGTTACATCATTATTTTCGAATTGCGTCAAAAAAAGTTTTTCAATTTTTTTCCAACAATATTGATGATGTACATTGTTTATTATGCATCCCACAACTTTTTTTTTTACGTTCTGAGGCATGAATAAAGTTATGCAACAACATTCGTACACTAAATAATTAAACAATCTAATAAAATATAAATATCCTCACAATATTTTGTTATGATATCTTTCTTAATTAATTAATCAATCGATCATATGTATACGCATCAGCCGAAATTTTAGATATTTACTCTCATTGAAGTACATATGTACATTTTCCATGAATGACATTAAATTTTACGTAAAGGTGACTTTTGCATGAAAAAAAAATTATATCTTGCTGAATAAAAAAACTTGTTCTACTGCTGCAGTTCGATCGCCGCGCTTTAGTTTATGCTTACTATCACTCCAACTCATCAATGCATCAAGACAAGACACGAGTATTATAATTATTATTCCGTTGGAGATGCAGCTTTACACGTAGTTATGCTGGAGGAAAAGGCGTCAGCTGGCTCGCGGAATGGAATCGCACAGTGAGCGTTGTCACTATAGAGTGTGGTGTTAGTACGATTGCCGATCTGCGGCTGTAATGGTTACAAAACTTGACAGATAGACTTTTTTTCATGTTGATTCGTTCGATAAAACTGTAATCGAAGTCAAGTGCTGAAGTTGAGTTCTTTAAACACTATACTGTTGAATTACCGATCGTTGATTTTTTCGAACGAATGTTCATGTGGTTTTGATAAAATATGGAGGTGAAAGATCAGTTTGATGTTTTCAACGTTAAGGAGAACGAGACGTCTTCTCATGAGCCAGAAAATATCAGCAACTTCTTGATTTTTTACGTGAATGGAAAAATGGTGAGATTCTAAACTTCACTTTATAACAAATCAAACGTTGAGTGAGAAAAAAGTGTGCACTTCAATATCTGCACTGTCCGAGGTATATTTCTATGAATAATACATTATTATTTTGTTGGGTTGATAAATCGTTTCGAAAGGAGTAAACACAGCTGTTACGCGATACTGATATACGAATACCGGTCGTTCACTTAATTGGATATCGAGTAACGAATATAAAAGTAAATGTGCATTCACATACTGGTGGGTACGATTCATTTGATATCTTAAGATACAGAGATGTAGTTTTTTTTTGCAACACATCATGTGCATAGTTTTGTATTAGCTTACAATAAAGCATTACGTAATAAAATGCTGAATTAATAGAATGTAATGAGATAACTGTTTACGCGAATTCGTTATGAAATAAACATTTGAAATGCGTATTTTTCCATGAATAGGTACTTAAAGTGATTGTATAGGTAAACAAATTTTGTAGGTAAAAGATAATAACATCGAACCAGAATGGACATTGATCTACTATCTTCGCAATAAGTGTATCCTTTGCACTGTACCATTTATAGTATCTTATAATACTTAAAAAAATTAATATTTTCCTTGACGGAAACGTATAGTAGGATTGACTGGTACAAAGCTAGGATGTTCTGAAGGCAACTGCGGCGCGTGCACAGTAATGATTTCCAGATACGATCGAAAAATCGAAAAAATTATGTATCCTTAACCAATTGATTTGTTAACCTAAAGCGGTTGCTTATGGATACATCCAAATTATTGCAAAATAACTTTAACAGGAAATTCACTGGTCTATAATACACAAATTCATTGTTTTAGTTAAAAGAACGAGTACAGTCATATAAGTTGTCCAAAAAATAATGCGAGGGCAAAACTAAGGTCCTAAAATAGATGAAAAGCCACTTTTTATAAAGTAGTATTTTCAGACACGTGATTTTAATGTATAATTCATTGGAAAAATAAACAATATTTTAAAGAGAAATATTCAAAAAGAAAAACTTCTTGTATAAAAATTGTAGCCGATTAAAAAAAATGTTTAGTGCCATACGGCACATGCGCTTCAATTGCGGGATGTTGAAAAAATGAATTGTAAGTATTATAAGAATTATTCTTTAACAGTGACCAATAACATCAGCTTCGTGTCTCGTACATATATAAATATAATGCACAGGTGCCAAATATTGTATTTGTATAAGTCCATAGGCATGACAAATTTTGACCAATAACATTACCGATTGCTATAAGTGCACCCAAATAAGGCTGTACTTATTCTTTTTTTCAGTTGCTTCAATTATTACACAAAAGTGTGTTTATTTACGTGTTTATTTATATCTTTAGAATTCGATGATATTGTCCAATAAGATTGAATCCTTAAAAGAACTAATAGTAATTTAGCAGTCAATGCATGCTTGACTCCCCTGTGCGCTGTTCACGGTATGGCCGTTACCACTGTCGAGGGTATAGGTAGCACCAGGACAAGACTTCATCCAGTGCAGGAACGATTAGCCAAGGCTCATGGATCGCAATGTGGTTTTTGTACGCCCGGCATTGTTATGTCGATGTATGCTCTATTACGGAACAATTCGAAACCAACAATGAACGATATGGATATCGCGTTTCAAGGTACGTGTCTTTGCTATTGTTTAAGGAAATATAATTCAGGATATTACAATTTTGTCCCTGCAAGTCCATACATTTTTTAAGTACATCGTTTTTTGGAGCATAGGAAACTTATGTAGATGTACTGGTTATCGACCAATCATCGAAGGATTGAAAACTTTCACCGGTGAATGGGAAGCTGCTCAATCCTCCAGTGACAAGGACTGTGAGGAAGAAAAGGTGTGTGCTCTCGGAAGCGCCTGCTGCAAGAAAGCTTTTACCTCTGAATCAATGGCTGTATTCAATTCGAATAAATTCGTGCCCTACGATCCCACACAGGAGCCAATCTTCCCTCCTCAATTGCAGGTGAACGTTTGACAGCTTCTCTTTGAGATTCGGTTATTTTTTGGTGGATTGGTGAGCTAAAATATACATCACGTGTTCTCAGTTATCGTCGAAACTGGACGAAGAGTATTTGATAATCAGAGGAACAGAGATCTCTTGGTACCGACCGACAAGCTTGAAGCAACTTCTCGCCTTGAAGAATCAGTATCCCAACGCGAGAATAGTTGTAGGCAACACGGAAGTCGGTAAGGCAAAAATAAACTTGACCGCTTTTAGAATCAACTTTTTGTCACTCTCAATAGTCACGTAATTAATAGTCTCGAAAAATTTACACAAGGCGTGGAAGTAAAGGTGAAACGACTCGTGTATCCTGTTTTGATTCAACCCATCCAAATATATGAATTGAAAGTGATTAAAGAAACCAACGACGCAATAAGAATCGGAGCCAGCGTTACACTGGCGGAAATGGAATCGGCTCTTGTACATCAGATTAACACAAAGCATGGTAATGACAATGATCTGTGATATTATAAAGGAATTTTTTACTTGATTGCTATGATAATTTCGATTTTAGAGAGCAAAACTAGGATTTTTCTAAGTATTAATAGGATGTTGCACTGGTTCGCGAGTAAGCAAGTTCGGAACATTGCAGTAAGTATGGTTCAAATACTTTGAGAAACATTGAACGAGCATTTTGTAAATAATTTTTCCTACTTCGAGTATTTTTGAGAGGCTGGTGTGCCCTCAGTAGGAAAAATAGCATTCGTCACTCATGTGCATCCAACCAGGGGGGTTCCAACGGTCCCTAGGGCGTTGCTTCGCAAGCGCCCTCGGGCCCAGGGACCGCCCTGGAGAGATACCTATTTGTGACAAAAACTACTATTTTTTTATTTTAGGCAGTGGGAGGTAACATCATGACAGGCAGTCCAATTTCCGATTTGAGTCCTATTTTCATGGTCGCGGGTGTCAAATTGAACGTATGCAGTCTTAACCGGGGTCACAGAACCGTTCAGATGGATGATAAATTTTTCGTTGGCTATCGACGCAACGTAATATTGTCCGATGAAGTACTCGTATCGTTAGAAATACCCTTTAGTGTTCCGGTAATGTCGTCAACCTTTTTGATAACGCTTATCAACATTAAAATACTGATATTAGAGAATTTTGTAGGACCAATATTTCGTATCGTACAAACAATCAAAACGACGGGACGATGATATTACGATTGTCAATATGGCGATGAACGTATTTTTCAAAAATAACAGTGATGTCGTAGATCAAGCATTTTTAACTTTTGGCGGTATGGCTCCGGTAACTGTGTTAGCGAAAAAAACCTGCAAAATCATGGCTGGAAAGTTAGTAATCAAATATGTGATCTAATTACATGAAACATACAAATTTACTTTCGTCATTCTATTGATTGCACAGGCGTTGGGCCGACGATGTCATAGATGATGTCATTGATACACTGAGCAAAGAACTGCCTCTTTCTGGAGACGCCCCAGGAGGTATGATACTCTATCGGCGATCGTTAACTCTCAGGTATTCCATAAAAGTAAATAATGTTGTATTGAAACCTATATGCAATAAATAACTATACTGTTTTTAGTTTATTTTTCAAAGGTTTTGTTTACATAGCCAAAGAGTTACGAAATAATGTGCCCAGTGCAAAGTTATTGTCAAAAGAACTGGAATCAGCAGCCGAGGGATTTCATTATGTTGCTCCAAAAAGTTCGCAATACTATCAAATGGTAAGATCTAGTAGGAATTGAAAATAACTGTACGTCTAAAGTCAATCAAAGTAAGATTCACATGTCAATAGTACTGTTGAACAAAATACAAACACAGGTTCCCAAAAATCAGCCAGCAATCGATTTGATTGGAAGGCCACTAGTCCACGCCAGCGCATTGAAACAGGCAACCGGAGAGGCCATTTATTGTGATGACATCCCTCGAATCATGGGTGAACTTTATTTAGCCTTTGTACTATCTACTCATGCACGAGCCAGGATAACCAGGGTCGATGCATCCAAAGCTTTGGCTCTTGCTGGTGTGGTAGCCTGTTTTGACTCTAAGGACATTCCAGAACATCGAAGATACTTTGGACCTATTGTAAAAGATGAAGAAATTTTCGCTTCAAAAGATGTAAGTCTTACTTAGCATATGGACAATTCAAATGTTTTTTTGTTTTCTTCATTACTGTTTGTCTATTAGATCCTATGTCATGGTCAAGTGATTGCAGCAGTAGTAGCTCAAAGCCAGACGATTGCCCAGAGTGCTGCAAGGATGGTCAAGGTCAATTACGAAGACGTTCAACCTGGTATCCTGACAATCGAGGTATCAGTTCTTAATGTACTTGTAACCACTATGGTCATTATGACTCGGAAACCTTTACAAACCTTGAAATTTGCAGATAAACTTTCTTATTTCATTAGAGTCGTAAAGTCTTACCATGCCTCAATTTTAGGATGCTATAGAGACCAATTCATATTACGAAGGTGCTGGCAGAAGCCTCTCTCGAGGGAATGTCGACGAAGCCTTTGTTAAAGCTGATCATGTAGTCAAGGGAGAAGTAAGGATAGGCGGACAAGAGCACTTTTACCTGGAAACTCAGTGCGCACTAGCTGTACCAAAAGAGGAACATGAACTTGAGATTTACTGCTCAACCCAAGACCCATCGGGGACGCAACATCTCATCGCCCACATGCTCGGCATTCCAATTAATAGAGTTGCCGTGCGCATCAAGAGATTGGGTGGTGGTTTTGGAGGTAAGGAGTCGCGGAACATGCTTGTCTCACTACCGGTCGCGTTAGCAGCTCACAGGTGAGTTGATTTTATTTTAATGTGGATGAACAGTTGCGCGTTTATTTTTAACACCTTACGAATTGCAATAATTATTATTTGTAGTCTACAAAAGCCTGTGAGGTGTATGCTGGACCGGGATGAAGACATGGTGATGACTGGAACGAGACATCCATTTGTATTCAAGTACAAAGTAGGCTTCACCAATGCTGGATTGATAAAAGCTCTTGAGATTCACGTATACGCCAATGGAGGTTGTTCCACGGATTTATCAATACCGGTAATGATTAAGAACTTTTACAATCTTGAATGTCAATGTGTCTTATGCAATGTTTTTACAGGCTGTATCTCGAGCTATGACACACGTGGAAAATTCCTACAACATACCAGCCATCAGAGTTTTTGGATATCTGTGCAAAACTAACTTGCCTTCCAACACAGCTTTCAGAGGTTTCGGTGGTCCTCAAGCGATGTTTGCGGGTGAAACAATAATCCATCACATAGCGGATTATCTTGGACGGGATGTTGTCAAGGTGAAAATACTATGAGCTAAAGACCATTTAGAATCAAACTTATTTGACGATTATATTTTTAGTTATCGGAAATGAACTTGTACAAAGAAGGGGACATAACACATTACAACCAAACTCTCACAAACTGTACGATAAAACGTTGTTGGGAGGAATGCATAGCATTTTCCAACTATAAGGAACGTTTAGAACTGGTTGAAAAATATAATAAGTGAGTAAACGTTAGACGTACCTCTTTTGAATGAAATTATTAACCAAAGACCTAATAATTGAAAATGTCATTAGAGAAAACCGGTATAAAAAGAAAGGCATGACAGTAATCCCAACGAAATTTGGTATCTGTTTCGAAACATTATTTCTTAACCAAGGTGGAGCACTCGTTCACGTCTACACGGACGGTTCGGTTCTTTTGACGCATGGTGGTATAGAAATGGGACAAGGAATTCACACCAAGATGATTCAAGTAATAAGTTCAAGCGATTGCTTTGCTTTGGTTAAAACTAGGATCGGCAGAGTAGAGTTAGTTTAATTTCTATTTACAGGTTGCTAGTCGAGTATTGAAAGTGAATCCTGACAAAATCCACATAACGGAAACAGCCACTGACAAAGTGCCAAACACAACGGCAACTGCTGCGAGCACTGGATCTGATTTAAATGGAATGGCAATAATGGTTTAAAGTGTTTGAATAATTATTTACAAGATGTTTGGCATAACTTTGCATGCTTTCGAATGATTAATACAGTTGGAATGTTAATTATTTTAGGATGCGTGCAATAAAATAATGCAACGAATTAAGTATATAATTAACGCCGATCCTGGTGGCACTTGGGAAAGTTGGATAGAAAAAGCCTACTTCGATAGAGTTAGTCTTTCCGCTACTGGATTTTATCGGACGCCAGACATAGGGTACGATTTCAATACAAATTCCGGAATGTTGTATGATTATTTTACGTATGGAGCTGCGTGCTCTGAAGTTCAAATAGATTGTTTAACTGGAGATCATCAGGTAATTCTTTTGATGAAAGTTTTATCCAATTCCTATAAATACAATCAAATTGAAAAGTTCATGTAAATCCTAATTAAGGTTTTGACTTACCATGGGAAACTTATATATTCTATGCGAATGTTTTTTAACGTAATACTTACTTTTAATCACAGATTCTAAGAACTGACATTGTCATGGACTTGGGTGAAAGTTTGAACCCTGCAATAGATATTGGACAGGTCGAGGGAGCATTTACCCAAGGATATGGACTTTTCACTATGGAAGAAATGATCTATTCTCCGACCGGAATAATTTATAGCCGTGGTCCAGGAGTTTATAAGATTCCCAGTTTTGCAGATATTGCGCAAGAATTCAATGTATCACTTTTGAAAGGTAGTTCTAATCCACGAGCAGTTTACTCATCTAAGGTTCGATATAGCATTAATTCTCTTATTTCATTCCGCTGTATTTTCGTTTTATATTGCATTTACAAAAATGTCTATGTAAGTAAATTTTTAGGCTGTCGGTGAACCACCGCTTTTCCTAGCTTCATCAGTTTTCTTTGCAATAAAAGATGCTATCAAAGCAGCAAGAAAAGACATGAATGCGAGAGAATACTTCAGATTTGACTCACCAGCAACAGCGGCTCGCATTCGCATGGCTTGCGTTGACAATTTCACAAAAAAGGTATTAAATAATTTTAATAGTTTGATATTACAAGAAAAAAGAACAATAGTCATAAAAAAACATTATTTCAAGATTGGAGATAGTGATGGAAAACGGTCTTGGAATATTACTCCGTAATTCAACTAAGGAATGCTTAGAGATTGATAAGTCAGCATTCATTATCATAATACCATAAATACATTGTAGTTTTTAAAAAAAAACACTATAATGATATAATTTTACATTGTTGATCTGATGTATAAAGATTAAGAATCTACGAAGAAAAGCATAATCAAAATGTTACTAATTAATGCTTCGAATTTAGCATTATACTTTTTTATCTTAAACATTTTATATATAGTAGTACATTTTGTTATAAATAAATAATATAAATAAAAAGTTGGAAAAATGTAATGGCTCTGTTTTTTTCACTATGAAAATGGAACATGAATTTAATCATAGTCAACAACTGTATACAATTGAAAATGAGACTCAATCTTGTTGCAATAATCCCACTCCTCTCATATTTTTACGTACGCATATGTTTGATACAATTCAATATTAGGTAAGAAATTAGTTTAATTTCCAGTATAACAAAGTTTTTTCTTTTTTATGAGCATGATTAAATTACATACGTAAAAAGACGTAGAAAGCAAGATAATGAAAGTATCACATCTGTATCATCGCCTCAATGCAGAGCACGAAACAAAGTAAAAAGGTCGTGTTTTTTGTAAAAGAATGTGTTTTTTGATCTCAACAGTTAAAATGCTGGAGAATTTATCTCGATTGATATGGGATTGTCCAATTTAAACTGTAACGTATAAATATGAAAATAAAGTTGTCACCTTTTTTATGAGTTTTAAGGCTTGAACTCTAAATGCTGATCCTAGCGCTTAGAGCATATCTGTTTTCAATGACAGAAGACGTAGTTCTAAGGTCACAACAGGAGACCATTCCTCGAGTTTTTTCAAGACAGTATCAACGTCCCAAATCGAGGCGTACTTGGGTGCTGCCAGTTTGCATCTAAATACACCATTAAACAATATTGACATGACGTCTGAGTATTTGCATCTATTGACTTAATAAGTGTGATTGTGGCCCTGAGTGATGATAATATAGCATAAGCTGCTCCCTCTTTGAAGCGGGTGGTCAGAAAGTTTAGTACTGCTTGTGCGTCTGTATTAAATAGGTTTTTCTGATGGGTTTACCCAAAAGCCCACCACAGCTTGAAGGTGGACTCGTACTGCCTTCAAGTGTTGTCGGCAAGTGAGGAGACGAGTAGGTTAATATTGTCAGCATGTAGGTTTATTTGTTTGTATATTTGACGCAAACAATTACTGACACCATTGAAAAAGTGGACGACAGCGGATGCCGGATTTTTCTGAAAAGGGGATAATAAATTATACGAAGGGTTCTAATAAATCACTTCGCTTACTAAGAGCAGCTCGTATTCGGGATACCATGGCTGTGAAGGCCATGAAAGGTCCACTAAAATACCTCGATATTGTTTTTCCTTGATCTTTTTCAAGACCTGGTGTATTATAGCAAACGGAGGGAAAGAATACCAGAAAACAGATGATCAAGGTATCGTAAATGCATTAATTGCACAGGTTTCAGGATCTCTTTCCCAGAAGCAATACATTTTGCATTTTCATTTTGTATTTATCCTAGAAGCGAAGAGATCTGTCTGGTGTTCCAAAAACGTGGCAAATTTTCTTAAACGTAAAGTCAACTAACCGAAATTATGTATTTATATTGTTTAGCCTGGATCCTTCATCCGCTTGATTTTATTTGGAAGTTATATACTCTACAAAGATTAAACATCCTCTCTCGATGCAACAGTTGGATATTTCTTCGGTATGCTAACGCAAATCCTTGTATCTTGCGCTGCCCATTTTATTGGTGGGCGCCAGTGCTGTCGTATTGTCGACTCTTATTAAGATTTGTTTATCGAGCAAGGAGTAAGCAAAGAGCTTTAAAGCAAAAAAAAACGGCTTTGATTTCTAGCCAGTTTATGTTTCTTCTTTTCATCAGTGGGCTATAAGCGATGAGAATTTTTTTCGCCTCACACTGCTCCCCATCCTGTATTTGACACGCCAGAAAAAATTGTCATGTAAAAGTGAAAGCTTCTGATCTTGTTTTCGGCCACAAGGACCTGATGTCGTCACCAAAGAAGCTCTTTGACACAATTTGGTGGGGTTAGCTGGAGATGCTTTTCATGTCCGTAAGTTGCTATAATTTGTTGTTTAAATCTTTCTACGTCTTCGTAAAATAGCCAGCCATAGGCCATTGTTGGACAGGCAGACACTATTGTCAATGAGTTTTGCCAAATCCTTCAAAAGAAGATGGCTTGAATGAAATACAGTCTCAAAATATACACGTAATTTGAGTCTTTTATTTGGAGGCAAAGGAATCTTGAAGCTAACTGAATCAATAATAAAGCCTAAGAACTTAATTATCTGGACCGGGATGAGTTTACATTTCTCCTAGTTGACAATAAATCCTTGATTTGAGAGAAGCGATATCAGCTTTTAGCAATTACTTTTGCATTCCACTTCCGTTCTTCCAAAGACCAAAAATCATCTAGATAGGCCACAATTAGAATCTCTTGTTGTCCAAGAACTAAGAGTACGGGCTTTACTACCTTTGTAAATACTTACGGGGCTGACTACAAACTCATTTGAAAAATAAGACTTACTAATAAGACTTATTCTATTTATAAAATCGTTCTACACAAAAGTGAGTTTTTCATTAATTATAAAAAAATTGAACTTTTTCTTGTGATTTCATTGTACGGATAAATAATTTACATAACCAATAGTAGTTTTCATCACAAATGTGCATCTCTCCAGGGCGGTCCCTGGGCCCGAGGGCGCTTGCGAAGCAACGCCCGAGGAACCGTTAGGACCCCCTTGGTCGGATGCACATGAGTGGCGAACGCTATTTTTCCTACTGATGGCACACCAGCCTCTCAAAAAGCCCGAAGTAGGAAAAATACTTTTTTATCTGCAAATTGTTTCAGAAACATATTTATTTTTATGTTTCGTAAATAGAAACATGTTCCACGAACAGGTCAATTTACTTTTATCGTGCCTATAAAAAGGCACTTGACAACACTTTAATAAATAAGCGTGTATGAGACACGAACAAATTTTTATTGATCAATAATTTTTTGCAACAATAAGAAAACTGGTTGAAAATGTTGTTCATCTTTTTTTTTTTTTTTTTTTTTTTTTTTTTTTTTTTTTTTTTTTTTTTTTTTTTTTTTTTTTTTTTTTTTTTCTTTTTTTTTTTTTTTTTTTTTTTTGGAGAAAAAGATGATGGAAAATACTGGGACGTCGAAGGTTCGGGGATAGCTAAAAACCAAGAGTAGGAATTTAGTTAGTGCTATCGCTAAGAGCGAGACACGAGAGAATATGTTGTTTATTAACATTGTTGTCTATCAACATTGACAGCTAAGTATAGAATATTGAGCTTGTTTAAAGTTAAGATATCTCAAGAAGACTTTGCAAGATACCTGATAAAGCCTGATAAAGCCTGCTATCCATAAAATAAAAATAAAATAAAAAATATCACTAAATTATGTATGACATACTTGGTTTTAAGCGTAAAAAGTCTTGATCACAATCACAAAAACATCAATTTTATTTTTGTCTCCGAACCCATACCTTAATATCAACATGTGAAAAATAACATTGTGGATTTGTTATAAATATATCTTATAAGAATACACTTGAACTATTAATTATTAGATATCTTATTGATGAATAAAATTCAGGTACTTGAGGACTGGCATAAATACTAACAATACAATTTTATCAAATGATAGGGATGCAGTTTATAATTATTTGAGCCTGCTTCAAAAATATTGTTTGAACCAAAATTCAAAGCCCTATTTTTTGTATTGTATGCACTAGAGCATGAAAATTTCTATCTTGATAGTTTCAACTCGAGTTTCAATACTTTAATTGATTGAAGAGTGAAATTGTTAACCTAAGATCTGATAAAACATCCGTAAAAGGCGTCTAACACGACTGATTATTTAAAAAATTTGAATATCATGCGGTGCTAGTAAGTTATCTCTCTCTCTCTCTCTTTCTGTCTCTCTCTTTCTGCTTCCCGTAACTTCTTTAATTCTCATTGGGATAGAAGAAGCCATACAGCAGAGTGAAAGGACAAGGATAGTTTGCTTGGATACTTCAAACTTGAATTACCGACAACGAATGCTTGCATTCGTATGGCTTGCATTAACGATTTAAAAAAAAAAAGCCATTTTAATTTTTTTAAATTACACTGTGAAAATAAAGGTTTCAAATAAATACACAGTTGAAAAAATTTAATCCATCAAGGTAAATCGGAAACATATATAGTTTAATGCAGAGTCTGATGTATTATTTAGTTTATAAAAGAAGTCAAGAATCATTAAATGTTTAACCATATTTATCTTACTTGATATGTCCAAACGATAAAACGTGATTTTTTACTCCTCATAAAATATTGATTCATGATATAAAATTTGATAGAGTGAGATTGATCAATCGATAAAATATGACGCTAATAAAGGGAGAGCGAAAACAATTTATTTGTATGCTATTGCGCAGTGTAATTTTTGAAAACGTACAAAATGAAATTGGATAACTTTATGTACAGGATACAAATTTTTCATCAGTAACTGTTTTAAATCTCTGTTAGTCTAAATATCAATTGTAAAAATATTAAAATTAATATATTTAAAACCGAAATTTATTTTAGTCCACTTGAAATCTTTTAAATATACATCATCATAAAGTAGGTATGTGCACTGACAAATGTATTTATTTTTACAAGATTTTAGAGTTTTAATTCATAATCATATGAGTTTTAACACTAATAATACAAAATACTGTTTTTTACATAATTTTACTTTAAATTTGAAATCATAAAAATATACCCGCTATTTTTGACAACTTATGCTTTGATAAATTGTAATATTTTTTATAAATGTATTGCAGCAATTTAATTATTTTATTCAAAGGAAATCGATAAAAAGTTATCAAAGCTGTATAGATATCACAATAACACTTTCATCAGTGAGAATTAATATTAAAATTACATGCTTTAAATATAATATTTTTGGGTGCACACAATCAACTCTCGAAAAAATTATTTACACTCATGTGAAGGTAAAACTTTAATTTAAGTACTTTATTGTACGTAGATGTATGGATTTCCCGACGAACACGTATCCATACAGTTTTCTGTTTTTCACTATCCATACAAAAAAAAGATCTTCTTAATATATGTCAATTTCAACTTCACTTTAAAAACTTGAATAAATCACCTCACAAATTATTTTTTCAGGTTTCAAGAAATAATTTGAAATCCAAAACATGCAACACTTTAATAAGCATGTAACGCAAAAAGTAGCCTGCCACCCGTACGTGCAACAACTGCAAATACATTCGACTGCTTATGTAAAATTAAATGTCGACTTTATGTTTTTTCCCGCACGCTTTTGTAACTTTTTAACCTAGTGGCGACGCTGTTCTCTCACGCCTCTTTCTCGTTCCTGCCGGCTTCGTCAATTTTTCTCTTTCCCTTCTCTTTTCGTGCCTATAGCTGCATTCCGCAATTAAAGGCAACGCGTCTACAGTCTACACACAGTTACAGACACGTACACACATCTCAGTAGTATACACTGATTGGCTGGAGACAAGCTCTTCTAGAGCGAGTGGCTCGATTCTAGTGTGTCTTTAAAATGTTTCCAGGAAGACATGTTGGTAGTGCTGTTTGTATGATTGATCAGTAAAGATTGATAATATCGCTAGACAAACGTATGATCATTTTCACCAGTACATTACATCGAAAAAAACGCGTTTGAATATATTTTTCATCCTATTTTTTCTATTCCTTACGGACTGTGATAAGTTTTTCTAGTGATCGAATGCGTCTTGTGTTTTTCGACCTGTGAAATTGTGCTCTTTCATTCAAATCAAACTGTTAAAATATTTTAAAAACAAAAACAAAATTGAATAATCTTAAAATTTTTCACAATTTTGAACTGTTTAAGTGCTTACTGAATTTGAATTAAATTAGAAAAAGTAAGTTCTTGATAGTAATTATTGGAAACAATTTTTTTTCATATTCGTTTTATAAATAAAAAAACTATATTTGCGAAAACCAAAATTCTAACCAATTTTCATTATACTTTTATAATAGAAATATAGTGGTTTATGATTATAATGTAAAATAATTGTTTAAATTATTTGTGGGTCTCCTTTTTAGGTCTGTTTGAATAACAGTTTAAAATCATGAGTTCAAAAAAATTGAAACCAAACGATCTAGAAAGTAGTGAAGATTCTACTGATGATTCGTCGAATGGAAATAATTACAAGCGTACGAAGATCAGCAATGTCCTTGTCTTTTACGTAAATGGCAAAGAGGTAAATGCAACAGTTTATACATTTTTTCATAATGTCTATTTTGTTCATGTGGAGATAATGCTGGTCGATGAGGAAAAAATTCTAAAAATCAGACTTATATAAGAATTTAAGAAACACTTTGAGAGCAATTAAAAACTACAACAATTAATCAATAGTTTTTTTAATAAATTTGATGGTAGCATAATTATTAATTTGCCTAAGCAATTTATAAAAGATACATTAATAAAAGATTTCTGAAGTTTGAGAAATCTTATTTTTTTATTGCAATACGTCATTCCTGAGATCTTTAGACAAACCCCTTATATGTGATTTACGATGTATCGTGAACGATAATGTACCTGACCGTGTGTGAATGGGATGTACCGATAACGGCACAATCAATGAGAAACATTTTTGCAAATGATAAATTAAAAAATAACAATAATCTTAACAATGATAATCATTTTAGAATTCATAACATTTACAATATACTGTCGACTATAGTTGAAAATTTGTATCCTTCTCAATTAAAAATATTATCATCAATATTGTTATGGATAAATAATTGAGCAAAAAAAATTTTCTTAATGCAGGTGGTGGATGATAATGTCGATCCCATATGGACGTTGCTTTATTATCTTCGTAATAAATGTATCCTTTTTTTGTAAAAAATTGCTGATGCTCCAATATACATTCAATATTTTATGAACGCAGTTAAATATATTAATGATGGATTAATTTAAAACAATTAACCTTAATCACGAGTAATAGTGGGCCTAGTTGGTACGAAGCTTGGCTGTGCCGAAGGAGGATGTGGAGCGTGTACTGTCATGATATCGAAGTTCGATCGTCAATTGAAGAAAATAGTGTATCCTTTAATTCAAGTATCAAAATTTTAGCCAATTTTTCAAAAAACTGAACTACATGAAGACAATTATTTAAAGACTTCAACGGAAAATGGTGGAAAAGTAAAAAAAATGTATTATTTTTAAATGTGAAAGTTTCGAATGAAAAATAAGACTTTACTTATGTTCAATTCTTAACAAATAGTTAACTACTAGTAACGGAATCGTAGTCGTAGATCGGCGTTTGTTTACAGAGCGGTTCTTACGTAAAGCTGATAACTAAATCGTATCAATATGCTCATTCATCATTGATACAAGTTTCTACGAATCTATAATAATCTACCGTAATGTTTGTTGAATTCGTTTCGATCTGATTTGAAAGATAATCGTTGTTATTTTTCATGTTATTTTTGTTGACTCGGTCTTTGATTTTGAAATAAAGCAAAAAGTCCTTCGTATTTTATGTATTTTATTTCATAAAATTATAGGAAAACTGATTGATGAAATTCCGCTTCGGTAAATAACATGGTACAAAGTACGGACTTTATCAACGTACAAATATTTTTTCTTAGGTATTATAATGAAATATATATTGTTTCAAAACAGAATCATAGATCACGCTAATGATGTTGATTTAAAATTTAGAAAAAAAACATCATCTTGTAATGCAGCTATATATACCACCTTAACATAGAAATTAGTCACGTCGCAGCAAATGCTTGTTTGACCCCAGTGTGCGCTATGCACGGCATGGCAGTAACTACGGTCGAGGGTATAGGCAGTACTAGAACGAGACTCCATCCAGTGCAGGAGAGAATAGCAAAAGCTCATGGATCGCAATGCGGATTCTGTACGCCCGGTATTGTTATGTCGATGTACGCTTTATTAAGGACAAAATCAAAGCCAACTATGAGCGACATGGAGGTTGCATTTCAGGGTACGATACATTCAAACCAATCCTTTTGTAGTTTTTTTTTTTTTTTTTTTTTTTTTTTTTTTCTCACTTTTTTTTTTATTTATTTTCTGGTATTTTTTGTGGTTTTCGGGGTACGGTTCTTTCAGGCCGCTCCTTTTGTAGTTTTTTTTTTTTTTTTACAATATCCATGAAACGCACGACTAGTAAAAAATATTTCCAGGTAATCTTTGTAGATGTACGGGTTACCGACCGATCATCGAAGGTTTCAAGACGTTCACAGAAGAGTGGGAGCAGTCTCAGAGGCTGGCTGGGCTGAAAAATGGGGACGATGGTGCGTCAAAAGTTTGTGCCATGGGAGATGCCTGTTGCAAAAAGACATTTACCTCTGAACCCACGGAACTCTTTAATTCTAAGGAATTCGTACCCTACGATCCAACTCAAGAACCCATTTTCCCTCCCAAATTACAGGTGTGCACTTTATTTATGGTACACGATGATTTGAAATCATTGTCTCGAGTTCATTTACTTTACGTTTGGATTTCAGTTGACCCCAGAGTATGATGAACAGTATTTAATTTTCAAAGGAAAAGAGATTACTTGGTTCAGGCCGACTTTATTGAAGGAAATTTTGACACTGAAGCAGCAGTATCCGAATGCTAAAATTGTCGTGGGAAACACTGAAGTTGGTAAGAATGTTTATCGGGCAAATCATGTACTGAAATTCTGCTAGATCATTGAACTTAAAATTTGATGACCTACTATTTTAGGAGTGGAGGTAAAGTTCAAGCATTTTGTTTACCCTTCTTTGATCCTACCTACTCAAATAAAAGAAATGCGAGAAATCAGCGAATTAGATGGTGCATTAAAAATAGGTGCTAGCGTAACTCTAGTCGAAATGGAAGAAGCATTCAGCCATCAGATGTCGATAAAACCTGGTGAAGGAGAATATTTTTGGTATATCAGTTTTTTTCATGTGTTATTGAAAACATATTTACTTTAATTTTTACAGAATTCGAAACAAGAATATTCAAGGCATCTGTAGAAATATTGCATTGGTTTGCGGGAAAACAAATTAGGAACGTTGCTGTAAGTTTTCAAATTATTATAATTGTTTCTGGAACACTCTTCTTTGAAATAATAAATATGGATGGTTTATAACGATTAGGCAATCGGAGGAAACATCATGACCGGTAGTCCTATTTCCGATATGAATCCGGTGCTAATGGCTGCAAATGTGAAATTGAATTTATGCAGCCTCGATAGAGGGTTTAGATCAGTTACCATGGACCATACATTCTTTACTGGTTACAGGCGCAATATCGTAGCTTCGGATGAGATATTAGTGTCGATAGAAGTTCCTTTCTCTCTTCCGGTAAACTATAATTTTGAAAAAAAAAAAAAGCACCTTTTAATAGAAAATTTTTAACTATCTAGAATCAATATTTTGTGGCATACAAACAAGCGAAGAGGAGAGATGACGACATTGCTATTGTCAACTTAGCGATGAATGTCTTTTTCGAGCCAGGCACAAGTGTCGTTCAAAAAGTTTTCATGGCTTTTGGCGGTATGGCACCAACAACTGTCTTAGCCAAAAAAACTTGCGACTCTATACATGGAAAGTAAGGTTTTTTGAAGAATTACAAGCAAACTGTTTGAAAGAAGGCGATGTCTGAAGTCGGTAATGATTTTTAAATTCCTTTAAAATGTTTACAGGAAGTGGGATAAAGATTTGATGGAATCAGTAACTAATTATCTTATTGAAGAACTTCCACTAGCTGGAAATGCTCCGGGTGGTATGATCCTGTATCGTCGTTCTTTGACCTTGAGGTACGCACATGAGTATCTTTACACCTAACGCTGAGTTATGGTAACAAAAACAAAAAAAGCAATAAAAAATACAATTTCTCCTTTAGCTTATTCTTCAAAGGATTTATCTACATCTCGAAACAGCTACAAAAAGACGTGGCTGACACGGAACCCTTGCCTAAAAAAATTGAATCTGCCGCTGAAGGTTTCCATTACGTGCCTCCAAAGAATTCACAATATTATGAAGTCGTAAGTTTCAGATGAATCACTCACATGAATAAACTTGAGAAATTCTATTTCTTCCTCTTAATTTCGATGAAATATCATCGCAGATCCCATCAAATGGGATCTCTACGGATCTAGTGGGCAAGCCGATAATTCATGCCAGCGCATTGAAGCAAGTGACTGGAGAAGCCGTTTATCTGGACGACATGCCAAAGATCACCAACGAACTGTACTTGGCATTTGTACTATCGACGAGAGCCCACGCTAGAATTTTAAAGGTCGATCCGTCCCAAGCAATAAATTCGAAGGGAGTAGTTGCTTTTTACGACGCCAACGATATCCCGGAGCACAACAGATACGTCGGCCCAATATTCCACGATGAGGAGCTGTTTGTTTCTAAAGAGGTACATCGATAAGTAATATTTAACTTGGTCACGTATGGGCTTATGCCGGTCCGACAATTGACAGTAAATATCGCTTACAGATTACAAGTCAAGGTCAAATAATTGGAGTGGTCGTGGCGAACGACCAGTTGACGGCTCAAAAGGCCGCTAGGCTTGTCAAGGTGGAATACGAAGACCTTTCACCGATTATAATATCAATCGAGGTAACAAATATCCCTATTGTGTGGTTTTGGTTCTTATGGGAAAAGTGTCAGACTTGTAAGTCACAAATCTAAATGAAACTTCAGTGAATGTTTCTTTTTATTATGCCAGAGTTATAGCGAACAATTGAATTATGTGGAAAATACTTCCAACTTATTCAATCTGAATCTTCGAAAATATTATACAAGTTCTAAACAGCTTTAAATAGAAGTAAGTGGAAGTTGAATCCTTCTAGAGATTGCGTAAAACTGTTCGTCTGATAAAGTTTACGTTTGAAAAGTTACCTACATTTGAAATGGAAATCAGAGAGAGTAGACGATTTCGAAAGAATCTTAACCATCGAACAGGAGCATAAAACTATAAAAAAAATTATTCTACTTCAAGGGCGTTACATTTGTCTTTGCTTCTGTTTAGATATTATGTCATCCGTGGTGTGTTTCGGTTGTTTAACATAACTTTCTGAATCTAGGTTGCTGGCTTCCCCATTGCGACACAAGAATCTCTAATAACCCTTGGCACTCTTCTCGTCAACTCCTCTATCAAACCGGTACAAAACGAATAGAAAAACTCATCCAATGCGCCGTTGTCTTTTTTCAGGATGCTATAGTAGCCAAGTCCTTCCATGAAGGCAGTGGTAAAAGCATAATCAAGGGCGATGTGGATCGCGGCTTCGCTGAATCTGATCACGTGCTCGAAGCCGAGGTCCGCATGGGCGGTCAAGAGCACTTCTACTTGGAGACCCACTGCTCGTTCGCTGTCCCGCGGGAGGAGGACGAGCTTGAGGTATTCTGCTCAACGCAGCATCCCTCGGAGATCCAGAAGCTTGTAGCTCACGTACTAGGCGTCCCCATAAATAGGATAAACGTGCGCGTCAAGAGGATGGGTGGTGGCTTTGGTGGGAAAGAGTCCCGGGGTCATCTGGTTGCTCTGCCGGTTGCGTTTGCTGCTCACAGGTGAGCTGTTTTATTGTCATTTTATTGTTGGTAAAATCTAACTTGGAATACATTAATTAATGGTTGAAATATAGATTGAGGAGACCAGTGAGATGCATGCTGGACAGAGATGAGGACATGATGATGAGCGGTACGAGGCATCCGTTCTTGTTCAGGTATAAGGTGGGATTCACTAAAGATGGGTTGATGAAGGCTGTAGAAATTTATATCTACAACAACGC
Source organism: Copidosoma aretas (assembly GCA_030522625.1). Taxonomy (NCBI): domain Eukaryota; kingdom Metazoa; phylum Arthropoda; class Insecta; order Hymenoptera; family Encyrtidae; genus Copidosoma; species Copidosoma aretas. The sequence continues at coordinate 28,718 of JAPYYV010002694.1, forward strand.
TGGGTACTCCATTGATCTTTCTCCTGCAGTAAGTTTGTATTTCATCGGAAGAGGTCGCACAAAGGTTGAACGTGACTTTTGTAAAATTTTCGTTTTTCTTTTTCTAAAGATATTGGAAAGAGCAATGTTCCATTTCGAGAACAGCTACAAAATACCGGCGGTTCGAGTTTTCGGTTACATGTGCAAGACCAATTTGCCGTCAAACACTGCGTTCCGAGGTTTCGGAGGACCGCAAGGGATGTTCGCCGCCGAGAATATCATTCGCCACATTGCTGATTATCTCGGCCGCGATGTTGTCAAGGTACAACCAAGAATCAATCATAATTGATTTCTTAACCACCTTATTTTTTTATTTGTTTGTAGATCTCGGAAATGAATTTGTATAGAGAAGGAGATACGACTCATTACAACCAGATACTCGACAATTGCACACTGAGAAGATGTTGGACCGAATGTCTTGCTCTGGCTGATCATAAGGAATGTGTGAAGCAGGCCAAAGAATTCAACGAGTAAGCGTCAGATATATTATTCGAATTGTTTTGAGTTTTGGGAGACCTACAAATGAAAGGATAGATGATTATGAACTAAACGTTTAAATGTTAAAAAATTTCAACTAAATGAGTAGCGTGATGACTTTTAACGTTGATGCAGTACCATCTTTTTTTTTTATTTCATCTTCATACGATAAAAATCAATCAGAAGCTCACTTCATCTAAATTTGATGAAAATAGTTTGAAAGTTTGACTCATTAAAATTTCAGAATTATAAGATTCCCAGTTTCAGAGTTACCATAAGGAGATTATTCCAGTCCACAGTCAATACTTAGCTGTTTCGCTAGACACACACATTAAAGTTAGACATGAATTCTTACAAGACGTTCTATGGCAATCGCGCAGAAATATCTCACCCAAACTCGTCCTAGGATTCCTACAAGGAGTGAAAACAAGGGTATTACTGTTCTTTTTTTTTTTTTTTAGACAGCACAGATTTCGAAAGAGAGGAGTCGCAGTCGTGCCAGTGAAATTCGGCATTTCTTTCACGGCATTATTTATGAATCAAAGTGGTGCTCTCGTACACGTCTACACCGATGGCTCGGTGCTTTTGAGTCACGGAGGAACGGAAATGGGACAAGGATTGCACACAAAAATGATTCAGGTATACACATGATAAGTTAATTTTTATCATGTCAAGATATAAAAAACGCTCATACGTGATAAAAATTGTCGATTTTGTAAAACAAATGATTTAAAACAGGTAGCCAGTCGCGTATTAAAAGTAAATCCGAACAAAATTCACATAACTGAGACAGCAACCGATAAAGTTCCCAACACATCGCCAACGGCTGCTAGTGCTGGTTCGGATCTCAATGGAATGGCCGTTATGGTAATGACATTGGCTGTATTATGTAAAAAAGACACATTCTTAGATATTACTACTGAAACGTTAATTAACCCTATTCGACGCATTTATATAATCATGATTTTACTTGCTTCAATTACTTTCAGAATGCTTGTCAAAAGATAATGAACAGAATCCAATACATCATCGATGCTAATCCAGATGGTACATGGGAGGATTGGATTAAAAAAGCCTACTTCGATCGAGTCAGCTTATCCGCATCAGGATTTTACAAAACTCCCGATATAGGATACGATTTTGCTACAAACTCAGGGAGGCCGTTCAATTACTTTACGAATGGCGCTGCATGTGCTGAGGTGGAAATAGATTGTTTAACTGGAGATCATCAGGTACAACTTTGGCACGATATCGCGAAATTTTTATTCATTTCATACATATTTTTTTCAATACGCGAAATTAAGAATGATGCCGTTAAAAATGGATCTATAGAATAATTTAAAAGGTTGTGGTTTTGTGTAGAGAAACCCTTTCAAGGTCAAATATTGTGAAAATACAATTAAATAGACCAGGAAAATCCGATTATAAAAGTGTTACTTCACCTGGCATCGATATTTAGTGAAAACGGATAAACGGTAAAAATTCATTAAAATTAAAGAAAAAATACTTTTGGACCCACGAGACATTACATTTTATAATGAAAATTGCAAAATTATCAGTTCATAATCTTTTTTTTTTTAACTTCCGATCTGATCCGATTTTCTTCTTTAGCAAAAAATTGTATATTTTTCAAAACACGAAGTTTTCAATGATAAAATTTGAATCGCATATTAGTCGCGGAAACGAAGCACTAAATTCGGCCAAAGTTCATAAAGTGGGCGCAGTAAGACGGATTAGAATGCGGTTTTTTTCATTCGATTCGTTA
>JAPYYV010002695.1:0-37232 GCA_030522625.1 Copidosoma aretas
AAATCATTTCGGATAATTCTCTTTTGTATTTGTTAGGTTCCCGATCAAGAATCGCCACTCTGTCAAAGTCGAAGTCTTGCCCACATTGCAAGGAGTGTGAGTACAGGGCCGATCTGTCATCACCACATCTTATGCAACGTTCGTGCATCTTTATGCTTTTTTGCAGAGTTTACCATGATAATTTAATTACATTAAACATTTTTTTATTTTTATGACAGAATTTCACGGTTCACAGTGTTTTTTTTAGGTTAGGTAAAGTTCTGACAATGTTCTCTATATTTTTCCTCTGTAACGCATTAACATACCTTTAGTTTCCAAAAAATCATCGGTCTAGCTATTTTCGTTCGAGAGATATTAGGTTTTGATAAAAAAAAAGTCAGAATTTCCCACTGTGCGTCGTTATTTATTTTTTAAAGAAAACGAGCGAGTGATCGATAAGCGCGATACAGATGAGAACTCTTACGACGATATCAAATCAATTTTTTCCCAACTCGATGATGATACGATAATCGAGAGTATCCAAAAACTTATTAGCGACGAGCGCGGTTGTTACACCGTCACTGGCGAAGCGCCGCGCGCGATCGTCTCAAGTGGGATCACTCTGGTACCATTAGCATTGGCGGTAAAGTAATCGAGCGGTCAAATATTGCAGAACTGCTTAACAACGTTGTGAGAAAAAGAGGGGGGGAAAAAAAGGTGAGGTGTCGCCTATCGGTCACCTTCACTTGACCGAATTTATGAGGGATAGTGAGACACCGATTAATTTGGTTGGTAACGCGGATATTCTGAAGTCATTAACGGAGCCTAAGATAGCTGTAAGACGTCGTCGAATTTTATCTCTGCACGCCGATGACGATGCTGACAATTTAGCAGGTGTAACACCACCCTACGTGTCGAGTAAATCAACCAAATCAAAGTGGCTAAGATTAGGCATTTCAAAAAAATAATATGGGTTACAAAAAACAATATTATGATACATCTCACGAGACTGGAGCCCGTAACCTCATACGTGTGAATAAAAAAAGGTCATTCTCTGGATGATGAGAATAAGAAAGAAAGACTTTACAAGTGGCTAAGCAACCAAGACGCATACATGCTACATCGGCCGATAAAATGGATATTTTCTAGATTACGTTATAACGTTACAAACATTGACGATTTATAGGAATGTGATTTGTTACAACTAACAACAATAAAAGACTAAAACGACAACTACTGTTACGTACTGGTGGTTACAGATGTGCTCAGTAAGTATGCGTGGGTCGACGCACTACGCGACAAAAGTGCGTGCAACGTAGCTCAGTCATTTAATACCATTCTCGAGCGCTCTAATGAAAGTCAACCTTTCTGCTTACAATCCGACAAGGAAAAAGAATTTGTTAGGTCGGCTTTCCAAGAAGTCCTCAAAGAGCGCAGGATTCAGTTTATAGTTGCGAGAAACCCCGACATCAAAGCAGCGGTTGTTGAGAGACTTAATCGCACCATTCGTGAACGCATGTGGCGATATTTTTCGCACAGGAGCGCAAAACGATACATCGACATCCTACAAAATACTATACATGCCTACAATAACACATTACACAGCGCGATAAAAATGAGGCCACGCGATGTCAATTTGTACAACTCATTTAAAGCTAGAAAAAAATTGGAAAAGCGCGCAGCATATCAGCAGCAACAACAGGGGCGGAGGAAAAACTATCAGCGATTATCAAGGTTTAAATATAATGTGGATGATCACGTGCGCATCAGTCGTACGAAAAATACCTTTGAGAAAGGATACGAAAAAAACTTTAGTGAAGAAATATTTTCAATCAAGCGAAATTCGCACCTGCATAATTTACTTACACACATTTTACAAGATTTCAATAGTGAAATTATTGACGGGATTTTCTATCCAGAAGAGTTAGTTTTGGTTGGCAGAAAGCGTCTAGCCAAAGATCAGCATTTCATAGTGGAGCGTGTTATTCGTTCAAAGGGGCGTGGTAATAACAAGAAGGTGCTTGTTAAGTGGTTAGGCTATCCGGATAAGTTCAATTCTTGGATAAAGGCGAATGCGCTCACATAATAGTATGCATCAACACGATGGAAAATTATAGCGATGAATTTTATTCAGTGTTGCCTAGCAATAGCAGCATGTTATACTTTCTCGATAACACTACATCTTGTTTCACAACGCAACTGTCGCGAGGGACAAAAATGACCGGTGGTTGGAGTGTTGGACTGGCCGAAATTCATGTATCATGCACGATTGTGCATGTAAGCAAGGATATAGCCCAACTCATTTTTAAACTGTATGATGATGATCATGATTATAAGGAAAACAAGAGGAGAACGTATTTCGACTCGCATGGATCTTTGAATGATGGTGTTTATGATAGCGTAGAGTAGTTAGCAGGTGAAATAAACAAGGCAAAGGCGATTAAAGAGAATTTTTTACTTAAACCTGTGTCCTATTGTAATGGCTACAACCGAATACGCCAAGTATGCAAATGAACCATGATATATAGCCTCGCTTTGAGCGAAAAAAAAGTCGAATTTTTGGTTTTTAATCTGAAAAGGTTAGAAATATGGGGATATTTAGAAGTCCAAGAGCAGGAATCTTTAGTGGTAGTCTTGTGGAAACATCCACACATCCAGCATCGCTCTGTCCACCTATACCGGATCAGCTATACGTTTACACAGACGTATGCGAACCGTACACTGTCGGTGATACTTAATCAGCTCTCCTGCGTATAGTGTCACTAAATGCAAAACAATACGAGTTCGGGGCCAATGTTGTAAACAACTTTGCACCGCTACATTGTATTCCGCTACTGCATCATAGCTTTAAATGTATAATTATCGATGTAAGAGACCTGTATGGAAAACGCATACTATTAGAATATAAGACGTTAACCGTGACGTGTCACTTCAGACGAACTCGGTAAGAAACAATAAATGCATAATGTCTCGTTACGTTACGTATAACAACGAGTAGACAGGTAGAGGAGGTGGATGAGCAGGTGTCGGGAACTTTTACGCAGGATCAGTGTATGAACGTGGTAAGCATTAGCCCGTAGAGTTTTACCATACTTGAAAAGCGGGCTAAAAGCAGTGAGCAAAGAGGTGATTTTTACCGGTCTAAATGTATTAGACAATGTGAGTAACAGGAGAGCGAATTTCAACGAGGCGCTCAAGTCACGCGTTCAAGAATTAAGAAAAAATTTGCAAAAAATGCTGTTAATAAAATCTCAAATATTATAAGGGGGTCAGGTTATAAATCAAGAGTTAAGCAGCGTAAGTCGCTATCAACAGACAGGCGTGCATCTGCTTGCACCAGTGAATTTAGGACCGCGTTCAGGCGTCCGCGTCGATCCCACCCAAATTGCCCCAACAGTCGCAGTGATAAAATTATTTAAAAAAAAGGTTCGACCGTAGCAGCAATACTCTAGAAAATAAAATTAAAAATAGGCCAAGTGTCGTTGGAAAGAAAAAGCGGATACACAAAGTAAGAGATATAACTAATATTTTTGGGCCAAAGAAATTTTGTTTAAATGGCTTTCTTACATACACACTCAGATGAGTGTTTGTCTAGTGAATAAAATATTTTTCCTTCCCGTCAACTCTAACGTCGATCAAGAGTAGTAGTATTTTACACTAAAAGCTTGTATCATCTATTAGCGATGAGAGTGTCGTACCTATAGAATTCGTTATTCCAAGTACAAGTGAACATTACATTGATCTCGCTCATACTATGCTTTCCGTGCAAGCGTGGATTACACCTGCTGACACAGACGAAGAAAATGCAAAAGCCGCACCAATAAATAATTTTAAGCACTCAATTTTCTATCAGATAGATATTTTTTCAACAAAAAACTCTTGTCACCGCCAAACAATTCTTATCCCTACAGAGCATACATTGAATCACTTCTTAATTATTCACCAGCAGCTAAAGAATCACATCTTATGACTAATCTATGGTACCCCGATACCGCTGGTGCATTTGAGGGGGCTGCAAATATCACGTCTGGCGATAGCGTTAATCATGGGCTCTTGAGACGGCGAAACTTTTCTCTGAATGGTGAGACATTTGATATGATTCAATAGCTATACTTCCTCTACTTTCTCACTCCTTGGATAAATAAGTTCAACTATAGTAAATAAAGGCCGGATGTGGAGTGCATATCTTTATTGATACTATAGTAAATAAAGGCCGGATGTGGAGTGCATATCTTTATTGATAACATGACATTCGTCGACGTTTCACAGACAGCCTTATCAAGACAAAGCCGATAAGTTATGTCTTGATAAGGCTGTCTGTGAACAGCGAAACGTCGACGAATGTCCTGTTATCAATAAAGATATGCACTCCACATCCGGCCTTTATTTACAATAGTTGAATTTGATATGCTTGTTCATATACACTGCGACGTTTTTAACCAAGACCGGATGTTAATCAATGGCGTTGAAATGAGAATCTGACTGGTGTGCAGTAAAGATGCCTTTTGTTCAATGGATGCATCGGATAGCGGACATTTCAATGTTCAAGTAAAAGAGGCCACTCTGCTGATAACCCATGTAAAAATCAGCCCTGGTGTATTATTAGCACATGCAAATGCTCTTGCCAAAACAACGGAAAAGTATCCTACTATCAGAGTCGAGGTAAAATCTATTACTATGCATAGCGGTATCGCTGGCGATACTTTGGATAACGTAATTTTGGGTCAGCTTCCAAAGCGAATTATCATTGAATTCGTCGACAATACGGCGTTCAACGGTCACTGAAAATTTAATCCATTTAATCTTCAACATTTTTCCATAGCTTATCTCTCTTTGTACGTTTATGAAGTGCAGATACCGAGTGAACCGCTACAACTGTGTTTTACAGGAGCAAATAAATTATTTATCCACGCTTTTCACACCCTCTTTCCCAGCACAGGTATTCGCTATGCGGATGACAAGTAGCGCCTCCAGCCGTCGCCAAGGTCGGCGTTTTGTTGGTCAGTAGTGATTGCAGTGAAATTATACTTTATCGTGATGACTAAATTAATGAGCTATGATATTTTTGCACTATAAATACGAAAAAAAACAGATCTTCCACATAAAGTAAATACAGTTATAGACTTTAATCAGTTTTTCTGTGAATTGAAAAAACGAAGGTGGAAAACCAAGGTGCACGTGAATATCTGTGGATATCTTTGTTATTATACGTTGTACTGGCATACATGAAGCGTAAAAGTTGTAGCAGATGAAAAAATTAATACACACGTCCTCATTCGGTGTTAGTCAGTGCAGGCGTTTTGACATTATAACTGTCAAAAGTGTAACAACTCGCGAGTGTGTTTAGAAATTGAACACAGGTACAGCGTCTGCTCAGCGTGACGACTACTTGACGTCCCAATGACCAAAACGACCGGGCAGATGCCATGCTACAGCACGCGTTTTTACGAGTTCCTTGGACTTTTAACAAGTGTAGTGTATAATCATTTGCACCGAATCACACCAGTTAAAGACGTGTGAGTTTATTTTTTTATCAGCTGCAACTTTTACGCTTCATGTATGACAGTACAACGCATACTAACAAAGATATTCATTGATATTTACGTGCACCTTGGTTTTCCAACCTCTTATTTTCAATTCACGGAAAAACCAATTGAACTCACTAGCTATATTTTACTTCATAGAATAGCGCTGAATTTTCTCGTAATTATGGTACAAATAGATTGCGGCTCAAAATCTGTTTCTTGCACTGAACTTTAATTTTGCTGCAATCACTCGCGACCTCCCAAACGCATTTTCACTTCACCATGGGCGCTTCGGTCGATTTTCTTATCCCCTTCAACCACATCCGCATAGCGAATACACTTTCTCAATAAGGGTATTGGAATAAATCGTGTCAATTACGAGAATGGCTACTTTCTCACAGCTTTCGATCTTACACCCGATTTATCAGCGCATTGTGCCACGCACTGGAATCTTGTGCGTTCGGGCAGTGTACGCATAGAGGTGCGTTTTGAGCAAGCTTTCGCAACTGCAATTAACTGCATTATACATGCGGAATACGACAACGTCTTGGAAATCGATTCAGCCCGCCAAATTGTATCTGATTTTAGCGCATGAGCGATAAAATTTCATAAAAAGCGAGAGAGAGCGAGAGAAGGGTCTGATATGTTATATGGTAGAGTGAAAATTTCTACAGAGTCATTTTAGTTTGTGCGCTGCCTTCAAAATGTTAAGATCTGTGTTTTTCTTATGCATGATGGATTTCATCATCGATATCCAAGGCTTCAGAAATGTTTAAAAAAATTTTATATTAAAAGAAGTGGCCGTGGTGTCACTCCAAGGCAGTGTTATTGGGCATTGGCTTATCAAACCTCCATACGGCAAGTTTGAACAAACATTTGTTCAACATAACGAAAAATCTGAAGAGAATATATACATGTGGTGACGATAAGGTAAAATTAATTTCTTCTCTATTGTGCCGAGAGGTACTCGATTTTCAAAAATCTCGGGCACTCCTTCTTTTGCAAAGCTTAAAAAGGAATTTATTAGCCCAATAGTGTGTACTACACATTGCCTACTAAACTTTGAAGGAAAAAGAATATTTTGTGCGTTGCACAAAGCATTTTTACTGAAAGAGTGGTTTGTCAGCTCCTTGCCAGATGATGTAAAGAAAAAGAGTTTGGTGGATAGTGTGGAATTCTACGATTTGTACGAGGATCTCGAGTTTAAAAGTAGGCGATTGAGACAGCCCGAAATTGCTTCATTCGAAGGTTATGACGAGGTGGACTCTGTGAGTGCGAGCAGTAACAACGATAGCTCTGACAATGAATACACATCAAACACGCAGAGCAATACAAGGGCTTAACGCCAATTCAGTTGGGCTATATGCAGTAAAACGTTATACCGCGGATTTTGTGCGTTCCAGCAGCCATTGTAGCAAATACGGACACAGCAGATAAGCCAGGTACTCACTGGGTTGCAATTTACATACATAAAAATTCGCAAGATAGATATTTTGATAGCTATGGATTGTCCCCAACATCACCGCATCATGTTGGCCGAATCCGAAAAAATTGTGTTCGATACCAGTGGAACAGAAAAAAATTACAAAGTTTAAATTCGAAAGTGTGCGGAGAATATTGTGTTGTCTTTCTTCATTATATGTGGCGTAATTATTCTTTACGCTCGTCTTGTCGCATCTTTTCAAGTTCAACATCCCCAGCAGCAGCAGCAGCAGCAGCAGCAGCAGCAGCAGCAGCAGCAGCAGCAAGAAATACCGCAAACCGTAACGATAAGTTAATAAAAAAATTGTACAAGAAAATTGTTACAAATAAGTGAATTTCAAAAAGTTTACCGATATAAAATTTGAAAGGCTACGGAAAATGCATATAATTTTGTGTTTCAAAATATTTATAAGTCTTATATTTCAAATTAACTATAGCGTAAGATATGTCATTTTTCTTAATGTATTCAATAAAATTAAAAAGAAAATAAAGGTATTTTATTTACACACTATCACACTAAATCCTTACATGATTATCACATTGATTTTTTATAATGGGTAATGGGAAGTAATTGATTATTGAACAAAATATGGTGATTAGTAAATATTTATTATACATATTTATCACATTCCTCTATTCACTCATGTAGGCCATATCTTCTAGCGCATTCAGATTTTCAACGATTATATTTTGATGCAACTCGAGGATATCATCGATGATCGAAAAACACTGATCTCGCAAAAGTGTAAATTTACTGTTTATCGCACTTCTCATAAATTTATTGAAAATAATTTTTTTAAACTTAGCGATGCTCATTTTACTTAATGTTTGGTCAACAATGCCTATTGTATACGCTTGAATGTGGGCCTTATACAATGACTGGCTGTTATGGTATACGTATTGAACTATTTTGTTAAATACACTTTGGACACTTATTCTATGTCCTTCGCAATATAAGAGATATCCATCTACATCATTTGAAAGTTCTTTCAAGCGTTGTACACTTTCTTAATTAAGCACAACACTACCTTCACAAGCACCATCACTTTCACTACATGTTTTTATCTCGAGAACCTCTTCGCCGAATCTGTCGATCATAAATATTAAAGTATATGTTGATCGACGAATTTCCTTACCCCGCAAGTCTTCCGCTCGACCAAGGAAAAAATTTTTGATTGACATTAGCCGATCTTTAAAGTCGTTCCAGTCATATGGATAGCGGAACTTTACGCCTGGAAAATCTGGAGAAAGCAGCCGAATGAATGGGTAGTAGTTGTAGGATGCTGAGTGGATTCCCAGATCAGGCTCGAATCCAATCAGCACTTTTTTCAGAAGACACTTGGACACACTGTACATTACACCACCTACTTGTGTCTTTATCATGATTGCACGTGTAAATTAGAATCGGTATAAGATGGGGAGCTAATAGGACTACGCTCGCTGTGAGGGTTAGCACGGTTGTGGTAAGAGCGATTCTTGGTAAGTATGAAACAGTGGAATATCGCGTATCTCGAGTTACTTAACTCTCCCGTTGATACCGTAGTTATGTTTAAATTTTGAGAACTGTAAAACATCCTGTTGCTGAGATGATATTTCTCATCTTATCGTTTAATATCAAGTGACAGTGCGTAAGATAAATTTTTTTTACCGAGCTCATATATTTGAGTCAATTGTTTGCATGTTGTAATCAAGGGGTGGGTGATGTAGTCAACCTATCGTGTGCTTCAAATTATAATTTCATACAGCTTATTTCACTGTTCTGTCGTGGTAGAGGTGATGGGGATAAAAATTGTGTCTCGTCGGCTCATCGAGTGAGTACACGCAATTCAGTTTGCTTTGGGGCGGTCGCTTGGTCGTTTGACAGGGTCGTTAAAAGTCCCTCTGTGAATATGGCTTCGAGTGCAAACGGTGCGCCTGCAGGTGTGTCTAATAATAGTAGCGCTGTAAAGTATAGTGGTCATAGCATTGCACTAGCGAACCCGCTTGCAGATACAACTTATGCCCTTAATAGATCGAATACGAAGAGGGTCGTTGTTGGTTTGACACCCTTTGACGGATCCTACAAGATCGTCATAAAACTGTGCAGTTCAGGATTACCGCTAAAATATGTGACCCTTGACAAAAATGGCTGGGAGCTGTTGTGTTTGCACGTGGAAGAAATAACGGCATATTTTAGAGATTTGTTCTCTTTTATACAGTCGGAATTTGGTAAAGTGTCGAAAATATATCTACCACGACATGCCATAAATTTCGCCCATTCCTATGGCTCGAAAACTATTGCCATTGATGAGCGCCCGATCATAGACGAATTTTCAAGTAACAACAAGCAGCTTAATGACGATACCGATGAGCAGCAACAACCACCAGTTTGTAAGAAAAGGAAGCAAAAACATGCTAGTGTTGTGATAAAGGAGACAACATTTGAAGGCCTGAAGAGTCTTCGAGAGTGTGTCGATGCTGTACTTAAAAATCTTGACGAGCGCGTTGTAGAGGTGAACCGTATCATCAACTTCATGTATAATTTTTTCAAGGATGAATTGAGTTTTTTTAAAAAAGATAAATTGAAAAATATTCTCTCTAACTTTGATTCATTCAAGCAATTTTATAATTTTAATACCGAGGCGTTGTCTAAGTATGTACACCGTAATATGTCTGTAACTTTCTCAACAAATAAGGAATTTATTAATATGATATTGTTGGAAATAAGTGCTTTTGGTATGTGTTATAGCAAAAAATTTGTACGACGAAATGCTAACTGAATAGTGACTCTAATATCACTTACTTCTTTTATAATACCTAGTATAATATTTGTATACGCCACTAGTATAATGTACGTAAAACTTAAGAATAAAATCAAACATGTAAACTAAACACTGGGTCATAATTTCTTCTCACCTCTCGTAAATCTCCCTCCCCCTGGAGCTGAAATGTAGAGTAGGCTCCATGGCACTGCGTGTTCGGGTAAACATGTTCGGGCGCCATTCTATACGATGACATCACTGATGCTCATTCGAACAATCATCAAGGCTATATGAGCCGCCATATTAAATAAATATATATACATACAGTGGGTGTGAAAAATGACGACGCTTGGATCCTTGGCGCTATAGAGTTTGTATAAGAGATGATAGGTATGACGTCGCTCACATCGTGACGCTCATATACAGCAAACCCGAGAGGACATTCATCGCGCCATACACGAACGGCGCTTAGCTGCCTGCAGAGCCGCGCTATACGCGGACAGCTAGGAATCATACTGTAAATATGATACTTTCTTATACATCTCTCGTCGTAAGGCGCTATACTCGGATGGCCCTCGGATCGTAAAGTATCATATCCCCCAGTACATCCTTGCGTCGCCGTCTTATCATGTTTTGACTTATGCATATATATATTCAGCGGCCGTTCAAAATGACGACACATGTGTCCTTCACGCTATAGAGTTCGTATAGATGATGATAGGTATGACGTCGCACTGTTTACATTGTGATGCTCATATACAGCAAGCCCGAGAGTTCATTCACCCTGCCATACGCGAATGGCGCTTGGTAGCCTACAGAGCCACGCTATACGCGGACAGCAAAGAATCATACTCTAAATATGATACACTCTTATACACCTCTTTCTGCACGACATACTCGGATCGTGGAAGTATGATATCCCCCAATACATTCTTGCGCCGCCGTCTTATCATGTTTAGACTACAGGGCTACTGTAAACAGTTGCATTGTTTTAAAAACATGATAAGAACGGCCGGTTGATGACGTCATTTGTTTTAACTCGCCATACAGGGTTGCATACTACTACTAAGGAGGCTTTCTCACGGAGGTTCGTCCGCTTCCGCGGGGAGTGTAAAGGAGTGTGGTTACTGCGCTGTGTATGGGGTCAGGTGTACTACCCAAGCCTGAAAACGCCCACTCGCACTACAAGGTAAAATTCAGTTGCATTTAACTTGCCAGTAATCAACGGTGTAAATATAAAACAGTATGAAAGAATTACGGTACGTACTTAAAAGCAGCTAGTTCAAATAGTACGAGTCAAAAAACTAAAAAACACGTTGCTGGGGATATAATAATAACCTAGAAAAAGTACAAGATATCTTCACTACTGTCAACAAAGTTAAGGTACAAGATCTCACAAAGGGCAGTAAAGGCTACACTAAAGTTTTGAGCATAGTTCTCAGTAGAGCGGCTTCTAGAAGTGATTTTGTAAAAACTCATCTTGTCTCGCGAAAAGTCGAGCTGACTGCAGATGGTGTGTCCTTGTCTTTCACGTGCATTCAGCATATGATCGTCTCTTGACATTGTTAACGGTTGTATTAATGTCTCAAGAACTACGTTGCATAATTCGCGGTTTTTAATGTGGATAGTTTCGTAATTAGATAAGCTTTCATTCACTGCGTTTTATATTCATTCCTTATTGCTGTAAGTATAGATACAGAACGTTTGGTGTACAATTTTTGGTGCCTTTCGTAAGAGCCTATGTTAAAAAACAAACGTTTGGTCTCAATTTTCTCAATACTGTGTTGTGAATAAACCAGAAATTTGGACGTAGTAACATTTCTAACGGCTTCATAAATGGATTCTAATAGTCTTTATGACATGCTTACTGTTCTTATTTTGCGGACAAACCTCCTTCATACTCTATGATGAATAAAGTTTAAAAAAAAAGAAAATACTCTATACATAACGGAAATAACATTTTTTTAAGTTGCCAGTCCTATACTGAATAAATGATATTTTTTGTATCCTAAAAATACTTACTTTTTCATGATCATAGTTAAAAAGTGAAATTACTTGCTTCCCATAAGAAAATAAATATAACACTTTTTAATCCAATTGTTTTTGGAATAAGAAGAAGGGAGAAGTAAGGGTATTGTTTGGTTGCTCCCATCGTTGAAGGATACTTAAATACTGCCAATAATTTAATTCCAGTGTTAGTTATGGTGAATAACTACATGCAATTAATAAATTGTGGTATGTACTAGACAATTAATCAGTATTTCAATCTTGACACAGTATATTATTCTTTACTTTTACGTAAAAAATTGTAACACAGCAATAACTGGTGTACCAATAATCTATCTTACAATTATGAGATTATTGGGGAACCCCATTTGATTTAGCATTTAATCATACGTTATAATACCAGCACGATCATACATGCTGGATTGCAATCATGTCAGAATCAGAATCACAACATTGAATTTTTTTTTTTTATAACAATGAGTTAAAAACTTTATCAAATGAATATACAATAATACCCTTACTTATCCCTATGCCATAAATTTCTGAAAATGTACCTTTTGGCAGTAAATTATTTAAGGAGGTTTTATCTTTTATTTTATAACCAAAGTGATTTAGTTCAAATCATTACGGAGTTATTTTAAAGAATCCTTCTTTCGATTGCTAAGAAAAAGAAAGGGGTCAACCCAAACAATCTTAGGAAATCAATGATTAAAAAACGTTGCTTATTAAACTGGTGTAGTAAATAAAAGGCATAACCTCAACAAAAATTGATGAATATGATAACCTTTACATTATCTGTATGTTGTCCATTAAATAACAAATAAGTGAAAAAGCCTTATGAGTCCATAAGTTAAGTCATAAACATTACTATACAGAATATAACGAATGTCACATGGTTTTCAAAAACAAAAATAATTTTACAAGGCACAAAACAAATATAAGCACAATCAAATAGAATTTTTTTTTTTTTGTAAATCATCCAAGAGGCAAACGAAATTATACACAAATCTGTAAACTCATACAGTTGACGAGAATAAAATATGTCCTGATTGCGGAAAGAAGTTTTCAAGATATGATATTCTCAAACGGGATCGTCACAAAGTACACAAAATAATGACTAAGTTGGGAAGTATCTTTCAGAATAATAGTTTTCTTCACAAATGTGCATCTCTCCACACGGAGAGAACTCCTATACTGCGGAAGCACAATTCTCTCCGTACTACGTTCGTACAGCACCGTACACTGCGTTTGCTCGGGAGTCATACCAAATCAGTATGTCAACGAGCAAACTCAGTATGGCCAGATGTAGAGTAAGTGTACACTCGAGCCTACTGAAATATGCACTGCTGTATCCATCGCACTAAGCGGAAGACCTATACTACCAAATTATGAGGGTTCTTTCCGTGCAGGGCGGTCCTTGGGCCCGAGGGCGCTTGCGAAGCAACGCCCGAGGGACTGTTGGGACGGCCCTGGCCGGATGCACATGCATGGAGAATGCTATTTTTCTTACCGAGGGTGTACCAGGGTTCCAAAAAGGCCCAAGGTAGGAAATAGTTTACTATGCACTTTTAGCGGGAAAGTAAAGAATGTCTCTGATCGCATGTGTATTGCCACCAGGCTAAGTCAAGGTCTAAAGCATACGGACGTAGCGTTACATACTTCCGCCCGTGATGCATATACTATTTTCAGGCCTACCATGACTTAAAATAGCACTTTTAGTTTTGGCCTTGTTTAAAATTATGCCTATTCTATATAATTACCTTTGATGTGCTAATTTTTATTTCTTTTAAACTAATTCGAATAATTTCTACAAGGATTTTGCGAGAATGTCAAGTATGACATTTTTAAATACAGGAAATTTATTATAATTGAAATTACTCGAATAAATTGTATTTATGTACCGACTTATTTACAAAGTATATAATATATTCGGGTGTTTGGTTAGAGAAGCGAGCAGGAGGCGAAGCCCCACTTGTATATATACACATACATATTATATATTATGTATGGGTAAGTGTGTGAGTAAATGAATAATTAGTCAATGAAACGAAGCTGTTACAAAAATATTTTAACTAGAAAAATAAGTGAGGATGTAGTCGTACGAGAGCATCTCTGTAGCGTTCTAATTCATCGTAAATATGATTGATTGTACTTGATGGCGAAACCATTCGAGTCATTACGAATTTCAAAAATAAGCCAGCGTAGTAGTCAGGTTGTGAAAATAAATAATTTAAAATATTTAGTTTTCTTGAGACAGTACGTTGAATATGTAAATTGTTGAGTACATTAAGTAATACATATGTGACTGACATAAAGCGTTGTTTATATATTAAGTAATTATTTATAAACAAGTTTACTTTACATAATATGGAAATAATCTCTGGGATATGTAACTTTTGTAACATATTTGCATTTTATTCACTTAAAAAAAAACGTTATTAGTAGTCGCTTTTTGTTGGTGGGGGTCCACAGGACAGTGCCTAGAAGGCCTAGCCCATAATCCAGCCCTGTGTCTTACCTCTACAAAGCACGCTTATTTTAATCTGACATTGTGTATCTATTAGGAATAAATTGTCTTGTTTTTATTCAGCAAGTATCTATTAACATTACACACAGCATTTTTTTATATGGTTTAATAATTTGTTACTGATACAACTTATAAAAATCTATTTGGTACTAGCAAGCTCGTCAGCGCTTTAATCATTAATATGTTGCTCCCTTATAGATAAAGCTTTGTATCAGTAAAAAAAATTATTTTTGGAAATACGTTAAAAATTTCTTATACACTGTCTAAAATAAAAAATAGCCATTTTAGAAAAAGTTTTATACCATATTAAGATTTTTCCAACGAATTTTATCGTCAAAAAACGAGATTCTCACTATTTTAAGGGTGAAAGAAATTTTATTCGGATTTATAAATAGTGACATCTGATAGAGCTCAAAAATAGTTCTATTCTCCATTTTGAATCATCGAGATTGGTTATTTTGTTTTGTTTTTATTGAAGAACTAACAGGATTTTTGTGGAAAATCAATCATATCTTAGAAACCATTAGAGTGATTTCGATTGTTTGAGGTCAAAAATGTTTGTTGGAATATTCTTGTATCAATTAAAAAAAATTCACATATTATACCTTATAAAGCTTTTTACAGCGATTTCGTATGTTAAAAACGCGGTATTTTGCTACTTTTGGGGTGAAAGAATTTAACTTCTATTTCCTTAATACTTGTATCATATAGAGCATTAAAACAGCTTCGTTCCGAAATTGAAATTTTTTTTTACGTTGTGTGGTTTTTTTTCATCAGAGAAAACCTATTTTTGTCTTTAATTAGTCATATTTTAGAACTTCCTAAATGATTCCAATAATCTAGGGCCAAGAATATTTGTTTTTTTATTCTTAAATAACTTTGCAAAATGACTTGATGTTCTATACCCTGTCAAGGTTGTTATACCGGATTTTCATTCTAAAAAACGATTCGTGCAATTTTTGAGTAAAAAAATTAGAATTCGATCTTGTAAGTAGTTATATTCTATAGATAGTTGAATAGCTCTATATAATTTCTTAATATTTTACCTACAAGACAGTTGTATCATGTATATTGATTTTAGTAATAAGTTCTAATTATTTGTTCAAATGTTTTTCTCAAAAAAATTTTGTTCATATTTTTTTAACTATTCGGGTAAAAATAATAATCTTATTTTTAAAATCAGTCCAACTGACACAGTATCTTAATACCTTTTTTTCACGTGTTTAATCATTTAAATATTATATTAATTTTTTTTTTAGGCAAATACTTTAAGAAGAGTGTTGTTGAGAAAACTTTACGCTAATTCAGTGGCAGCAGTTTTTTCGTTCTATTTCAGGGAGCTGGACTTGATTTTATGATGATATTTACTCAAGTCAGTTGAACTTATCTCCAGAAATTTTCCGCATCGATGCCTGTATTAAATTTTTATTAAAAAGCATTTTTCTGATACTGTTTCATACGTTAATTTGATGATTGGGTCTTTTACCAACTTGGAAAAAAAATTTATTTTCTTTATAACAGGGTAAAACAATTAAACGAAGCAAGTAATTTAAGCGTAACTGAGCTCTAATAACTTATTTGTAGCATTATATATTTACCTTTTTCATCAAGTATGCATAAAATTGGTCTCGCATCTTTTAAAATATTCTTTATGCGTTCAATTGGAAAATGTATATCAAGGGGTAAGTATGCCATTCCAGCTTTCATAATTCCCATTAATATTACTGGCAGATATTCAGATGGATTTAGAACCACTGCAACAACTCGACCTTGGCAATTAGCTGTAGGGTTGTACTGTCTTAGCACATTTGCTACGCAATCTGATTTCTCATTCATTAATTTATAGGAAACAGTACTCTGCATACCATTCGTACCTGTAACATAATAAAATTGTAGTTGGATATGAACCATCAAAATATTTCTTTTTAACCTCGTTCATAAAAAATCTTGTTTTTTTCCCCCATTATCAATAGAACACTTTCTTTTAAGTAATCCGCATCTACTTAAAACAGTTATAAATACTTAAATACTCATTTAACGAATCTACTAGCTGAATCAAATTCATTTTCACTAAATATTTTGACTCTCTGATTTCAGTTGTAGTGACCGATTGCTTTACGTTAATTAGGTTAGGTCCAGTGGGTGATTCTGCATCAAGTTGCGGAATATACCTAAACGGAAAAGTTAGACAATAAACTTGCTTGTACTTGCTTGATTATTTATAAATTATGGTTTAAAAAAAATTATATAAGTTATTGGTCATGCAGTTACCCATGGTGTTTGTCAAAGCTTGATAAGTGTCATTGCGCTTTCAGGAAAAATTATCAACTCCAAATTTGCCAGACATAAATCTTCAATACACTCAATATGTTACAAATAGAATACATAAATTTGTTTCTATAGTATGGTTGCAGTATCCCTTAAATACGATACTACTAAATTTTGAACAAAAAAATTAAGTCTAAAAGGTTTGAGAAGCGGCATAGAAAAATTAATGCTGCTCTGTTTCGTTTAACATTTTTCGTACTTTCATCTCATAAGTAAATAGTAAAGGTAGATTATCACATATTGTGGCTATCCAAAAAGTAAGCTGGAAAAATTTACAGTACATAGGTAGATACAATTTGAATAAAATTTCATACAATTATTTTTTATATTACTGGATAAATAAAACACGGATCCCAACTCTTGAATAATTATAATTATATTTCTACTCAAGATGGACGTGAATTGTAAAACTGGTAACTCATCTAATCTGGCCAAGTGGGTAAAATGCTCGCCTGATTTTTGACGGCTCAGGTTCGTATCCCATACCCTAAATTTTTCTTTTTTTCAATTTTAAAATTATTTTTGATGATTTAAATTAATTTTAAATTATTATATGGTACACTGGATTTATAATTACAAGTAACCGTAAGTTAAGTGTATTAAACTTTAGCGCTCTACGAAACGCAAGACTTTAGCAATTCTTACGCTTTTGACTGCTGTAAATTCTCATAAAGAGGCCGTGGGGTTAGAGCATTTGGCTTTAGCAATTAACAAAACATAAGACTTGCATACTTCTTATGCAATAAGCTCACGCACTTAGCTGCTGCAAAGCTACAGAAACAGACATTACATAGGTCTTTTGCATTGCCACTGCGCAAGTTTATGCCACGAGGGTAAAGAAAAACACATGAAATGCCAACAAAACAGAGTCATAAAACCCTTATATCATCGTAAGATTTATTACTTAATAGCAAGATTGTGAGAAACCAACAGCTAACATCCTTGTGGGGGTTAGAATATTACTAAGTAGACTAATTAATTTATATCACTCATATTTCCAAATACAATTTTTTTGCACGTTCTTTAAAAGTAAATAAAATAGTGCTATGAAATAGTATATTCCGTATAAGTTCGGAACGGCTTATATTTACGAACCGAGAACTTTACGGCATGAACCGAGAACTTTACGGCATGAGCCGAAGGTGAGTTCCGTAACAAGGTTTGTAAAGAAGCTCGTACGTACGAGTTTCGAATACTATTTTCCCGTCTAAGAATCCAAAATTAAGCGGTGAATGTGCTATTTTGATGTAAGAAGACGGAAAAATATATCTTTTTTTAATTTATCACTGACTGTTGTTTATTAATGCAAGGGTGTTTTGCTCTTTTGGAGGTTTAAATTCTTATTTGGAAACAGAGCTAGATATCGAATGTGACAAATACTGAGACAATTACACGACGTATAAGAAGTAAAACAGAACTATTAACCGATGATTAAAAAAAGTTTATAGAGGTACTGCTGAGTAAAACATGAAATTTTACTGCTCAAAGCTGTTCTATTAACTCGATCTTGCACCACTCGCTAAGACCACCTTAAAATCATATATTTATACGTTTTTGATCAAATTCAAAGCCTGTTGTAGGACTAGTGATTCACAAACATGACTTTCCCTTCCAATGTTGTATGTTGTTCAAGATTTATTTTACTACTCAATATATCTACTCATCTACTAATGAGGATGTAATGAATTGTCTCGTTTACAAGGTATTTCATTAGCATTTATTAGTTTAAACGAATACATTCATAATTATATTAACTTGCTTGCATTTAATATTAAGCCGTATAATACTCTTAGATTCAAATTCGTTTTTATTTTCCAATGAATTGTTGTATCTAGTTCATGAATTATTAAGCCTGTTTGTAGCTTTTGATAGGCTAACTCCACGTTTCGGATTATTGCACTGGTTTCGTGGCAACTCTTATTAGGCTCTAGATACACCATTTACTTGTATCCCAAGTCAGCTTATTGCTTACGTGAAAAATGCGAGATGCTGGAAAAAAGCTAAGAAACGTCCCTTTCTAGACCAATATCTATGTAATTAAGAAAAAGCTGTTTATCGTTAACCTCTGGAACACCTGCAGCGTGATAGTTTTTTCACTTAGTTTAAAGATATTTATGCGAAGTTTAAAATCTTAAAGTTCCACAAAACGGATATTACAAGTAATTTCGTAAAATATGTATACGCCCCTGCCGATACAGATGACTAGTGCAACGCACGATAAAATATCTACATAGGGTAATAATAACCAGCTCTCTTGAAATATGTAACAATTGGCATGCCTTCAAAAAAAACATAATCTCCTAGCATGCTCGAAATGAATTTTTCTTGCACACTAGTCCAGGAACCCGAATGAAAGTTGAGAGACTTTTATGCAATTTTTGATAAGACTGAGTTTTTGTCTTTAGGTACGAAATATAAACATAGTGAGTGAATAACTTAGGATCAGCAATACTGCTACTACTAATGAACATCGTTGAACATTCAGTTTCCTTGCATTTCAATGAATGGTATTTTGTAAACTCCTGCAGTCATGTTGGGCTCTTGACGTCAGGCCTGATGACAGAGGTAAATTATGTATAGCCACTACCACTTATAGAAGTAACTATATGAAAGGCACCAGACGGGGCTCCTGGAAAGCCCATATCAGTGGTCCCAGGCGGAGGCAGACTGGCCATAAGAAAGTTGAAGAGAATCCCT
Source organism: Copidosoma aretas (assembly GCA_030522625.1). Lineage (NCBI taxonomy): Eukaryota > Metazoa > Arthropoda > Insecta > Hymenoptera > Encyrtidae > Copidosoma > Copidosoma aretas. The sequence goes on from JAPYYV010002695.1 coordinate 19,287, forward strand.
CCTAGGCCTCCTACAACAATGGGCTCTCACGCATGTTTTTTAATAGCCCATAATAGGAACTCAACCTTTAGCACAGGGGAGAAACAAGATAAGTTTATAGTTCCGGTAAACTATCGTGTATAATGTGACGTCCGCAAAAAATACTTTGTTTCATGCACATGGGCGTCACCTTGTCTTTTTTTATGTTAATACTCATAGGATTTTTAATCCCTTTACTTGGTAAATTTTTAGTGCATAGGCCATTAAATTTATTTATCACTTAAATAAACTTAAATGGTAATTAAAATGATGGTCGATTGGAGTTTTGCAACTAAAAAAAATTATGATGGTTCTCTATTGAAGGGCACTTTTTTCATTCCCAAATCAACAGACTATTTTTCTGCCAAAATTAATATTACCCCTTAGTACTAACACCACTCTTTTAAAGATCCTGAATTGTCCAGTCACTCCTTTTTTACCCTATTTTCGATACTTATATTGTAATGAAAATTTAGTACACTATACTATTTCTCAGTGTCTTTTACTTGTGCAACTCAAATTAGTGCAGTAATAAGAAATAGGTAAAAATTATTTTAGATAAAAGTAAATTTACCTAAATTCTAGAGACAGCAATTTCTAAAATACGCTTAAGATGTCTTTATGCAACCATGTGATACTTAAGATAAAAATGAAATATTTGCACAACTATTACACCTCAGAATGATTGTACTAATTTATTTAACTTTTATCAATTTTCAGATAAAGATGCTAAAGTAAGAAAAATAAAAGATTATACAGTCAAAACAAAACTAAAAGGCCGAAATAGCTGAAATTCTAACAGTAGCTGTCCACGCAGATAAACTACATGATAGTAAATTTCTCCTGTAACATGGGTGCCATCAAGCGGTGGGGCTAAGTACTTATCTGACTGCTCTTGTAGTTCTAAAGATTTTGAACCATCGTTTCTCTCTCGCTGCTCCTTAACATCCCTTCAACAACCCAATTACTGTGCATCAACTAATTACTGCTCACGACCCAATTTATGCCACTCTTTAATATAATTACAGTATTTATATGTACAGCAAATTTTACGATTTTTTCTCACTTGTTTTTGCATTTTTTTAAGTATTTTTATCGCTATGCTATATTTTTAATGTAGATAGTTCTACTATTGATAAAAATATTTTCGAAAAAATAATTGTATTACCTAATTATTTTTTCTCACAAACTTGCGGTAATAATTCAAGAGCGCTTTTTTAAAAAAGCTTTACCATTACCCTTAGTAAGATCAAAACTCATGCTACAAAGAGGAATTTTTACATATACAATTCGTATCTAACGTAAGCTTTTCAAGCTATTGTAATACTGAGAAAAACAGACTACTCACACTTTTTTATGATAATTTTCTATTATAAATAACTATTGGATATAAATTTTTACTGTTTTTAGAACATTTTAAAATCTAAATTATTTTATATTATGTATTTGTTACATACTTATATTCAGAATAATTCAGTTGTTACTATTAAAAAAAAAATTCCAAACGACGAAATAAATGCTGTTTTCATTGGATTCGAATCAACAGTAAATTTCTATTGAATTTTTGTATCTAGACAATGCAACGTATAATTGACTATGAGAGAACACTGATTTATTAAAATCAAGGGCTAAGAAGTTATTTATTGTCATTGAAAATGATATAACCAGCAAAAATTCCTTTCTATATAAATGAAATAGTTAAGTACAACTTTTTTGAGAACATATTGTGATTTCTGTAATGAATACTTTACATTTAAGTTTTTCACCTGTACTGATATCAGCTTTAATATTTAATTCATGAAAGTTGGTTATTTTAAATATTGTACTATTGCGTAGAGCATTATTAATACTTTAATTTTGTATTAACATAAGTATCTCTCCTATTTCAAATTCAATTCAGATGTGGGAAGACCTCACGAATATCAGATAATACTTTTATTGGAAAATTATTTTAAAATATCTACGTCAGATCTATGAACACCCTAATAAGTAGTCCTGCTTATACAATAATACGGTACAATATTTCATTCTATATCATTTAAAAACATATTATTTAAGAAAAATTTGTAAAAAAGTATATAATTTTTGCTATTTTTTGTCAAAATTATAAGAGATTTCATAATATTATTTAAACATACGTCAGTTGCTATTCAATTTTAAGAAATATTGAAAGTTTTTATCTATCTATCCACAATGTTTAATAATAATTTCGAAAAATATTTGTCTACTGATCTTTTATCAATTCTTATTTTAAAAATATCAAGTGATGGCCATAAATACAAATGTTTATTTGATTTGAAAGTATTATGAATATAAGCTTGCAGTGGCTAGGTCAACTAAGCTGTGGGACGGCACGTGGGAGACCGCGGTTCAATTCCCGCCCAGAGTGACTTTTTTGAGCAAGCAGCTCTGTGATTTTCCCAGACGTCCTTTATCACTGCAATGCTTCTTGAGAAGTCTGAGCGGCCTCCTCAACGTAAAATTGCATAATTTACCCCCTAACTCTTTCCATCCTTCTTCCATTCCCTTTCCCAACTGTCAAGTGCCTTGAGCAGTGGACACATAGTGTACCCAGAGGTATGACACTGTAATATATATATATATATATATATATACATGTATATATATATACTAGTAAGGCTTCGCCCTCTGCGCACTCCGCGTGCCAACCCCCATATTTCAATATCTTTATTCTCATGTCCGAATAATAAATACAAAAATACTTTTTTTAATACAAATATATGCGTATGAACATAGATAACCAAAGTGATCCCATAAAAATTAGCTAAAAACTCAAACAAATATAGGTAATGTGTAAAATATGTTTACTCATTTATCAAATAATTGTGAATCATTTAATTCTAATTATAAGTCTAGTTGGTAATCAATGTTAATATTGATACATACGTATATGTATACAATTGTTACCGTCGGGCCTATCCTTCACTATAATTATTATTAATTTTTATTTTTCTTCTTATCATTTTGCATAAATTTACCTACGAACATTCAAACTTCGCGCCGTATTGAAATTTCAAGTTCCACGCCCGATTCAAGTGCGCGTGCCCCGTAGTACCAGCTACCAGCCGCCAGGTCGCGAGCGCTTGGAATCGAATCTACCACTATCGAGTAAGTGATCTCTAGTGCCTATAGAAGGTGGCTCGGCCGTTCCGCGGTATCCGCTCGCTCGGCAATCACCGAGTAACAAAGCAGTGGCAAGAGCAGCATATGATCAATAAACCTCACTGTGCATTAAAACCACAACCTCGCTGTGTTCACTCTTCTTTTGCACCTTAACTCATTAACTCGTCCTTGTGCTCGTCAGCTTGCTGACAAGAGCTGCCCACACGACCCTAACCCCCCTCTTTTTTGTCTCAAAATATATGTATATATATATTTCCGCCCTACCCCATGCAACAGTGGAATCGTCTGTTTACTGGACAAAAACTAGATGTCTGCTTGGCGCAAGGTTGTGTAGTAGAGGCAACCTTCGAGAACACACCTTCCACCCCTAAAACAAACAAAGACGTTGCTGTGCAGTTCCCCGAGAATTTTTCCCAAGATACGGTAGCCACTCCACCGCCCCTGACTCAACGTCTCCGGACGTCCCCACTCAACCCCGCTGTTGCCGCTCCTCGACGCCTAACACCACCAACTACGCCGACCCGAAAAGGCAACCAAGGAAGAGGACTCCAATACCACGCCAGTAAAACTGGGTAGGGTACTTCCGGCCCTGACAGGCTTTCGACACAGACTCCTAACTTCCGAGGGACATCCCGAACCGTCACCAGACAACTCTCATTTTTCTTCGCATGCCCCTTGCCATGTTTAAAGCCAACCCTTAGGGGGCGCTTTTAACACAATATTTACGCCATTATTATTATTACATAAACAGTGATGAGTCTTTGTTGGTTTTTTTAGATCATTAAAGAATCAATTATGGATATAAGTTTATAATAAGATATAAATTTGAAATTCTTAGAGTCCTCGAAGGCCTAGTGGTTAGCGTGCTAACTTCCTAGCCTGACAGACTCAAGGCAAAAACGGGTTCGATTCTCGTCGAAAAATTTTCGGGAATTTCGATTCTCGGGCTTTTTCGGTGGGAAAAGTACCCGTGGCGCCGAAATCACATTCTCCCCAATTCTAGCGGACCAACTGCACTTTCTCCTGATGATGCCTGAACTTGGGGGGGCAATTCCTCCTTTAGGAGGTCCTCGGCGCGCCCTGACGCTGGATCGGTGGGTTCCCGCTCGCAGTAGGCGCTAAGCCAATTCTCGTCAGGGAAGCCAGAAGCCTATCGTCCTGGTGAATGGGTCACCAGCGAGTCTCTTCCGAGGGGGCCAACACCTGGCCAGTTCATCCAGAGAAGTCACTATCGGCCCTGCAACTATCGGTGCGGCTGGGCTGAAGATCTATGTGTGAAAATTCTCTTCGCTCACAAGTCTGATGCCTGACCATAATGTGTTTCTCTCTCTCTCCCGTCGTCCCTTGAGGCTACTTAAACACCTCAATATTCCGAGTTTCGCCTTGATGCGTATAGTACCGACTAAGTTCCTCCCTTGGTCTCATGATCGGTCATCGAACTTCGCCATTATTTCTCATCTTTCCACTATTTCTCTGCTTCTATTTCTTCTTCCCTATTTCAACACTCATATCAGAGTAATAGTCCGTCGGACTGGCTCTCTATTGGGGAGGATGGTTTTAATCGGTAGGCGCCCGTCATGATTAGCATCACGTAGTGTTATTACACTATAAACCAGGATAAATCTGACACTACCTCTACGGTAGCCATGTGTGCACATAGAGGCGTCTTTAGAAGATCTCCTTACCGCTATCAAAAAAAAAAAAAAAAAAAAATAAAAATTTTTAAATTCTTTTTTATTTTTTTTATATCTTTTTTTTTTTCTTGTATAGATTTGTATATACTTCTACATTTTCTTTGTTTGTTTCATAACTATTAAAAATTCTTATCCTCCTTTTTCAGTACTAATATTATTTTGAATTGAGTACCTTATGTAATTGATTAAACATACATCAACGTATTAGAATTTTTTTTTACATTTACATAATATTATAATTTATAACGCATAACATATTTCTCAAGTTTCTATCTTTACTGTTGTGCCTTATTTACCTACATCAATATCTTATATTTTTACATGAATTATCTTGATCCTGCATCTTTTAATCCTTTGTTTCTAAGTGATATTATTATTATTTCATTTGTTGGTGTTTTTCCTTTTAACATAGCAATGTGTGCTTTATATTTTTTTTATTACACATCCTACAGTCCGTCACTTAAACACTTCTAAACTTACCTATATCTTTTTCTTTTTGCTCTATTTTTTTCTTTCTGCTTTTTTCTCTTTTAATATATTTTACAGATGATGGAGTTGTCAATTACCATATAGTTATTTTGTATTTTCTGATTGATGAAAGTCTTCCTTTCCTTTGTAAAATTGTCTTTGATTTTGTCACGTTTATTTCCCTTCGTTGCTCTTTTTATGAGTCCTATCGGTTTCCAATCCCCTACTTTTTCATACACAACTTTAACTTCTTTGCCTATTTTGTATGATTTTCATTGATTAAGTCCGTTAATTTTTTGATAAGGCATAAATAATGCCACCTGTAGTTGTCCATTTTTTTTATGTCCAAAAAGTAAGCTTATTCCCTAGTTCTTATGCCTATTTCTATGCTAACCTTTCCTGCCTCCATTTCTCATATATATTCTGGTGTATTTGCATTTAAACCCAACATGATATTATTAAATCTATATTTATTTTCCCCAATCTTCTTTCCTTTTTAATTCCCAAACCGATGCCTACTTTGCCTTCCTCCAGCTACCGTATATATCCTTTTGTCTCTGCATCTAAACGCAACTTCATATTTTTGATCTGCCTTCTATTCTTCCTACATATTTTTATTCTGTTTTATAGGCAAGTCTCAGCCACGTATATGCAATCTTATTTAATCATGTTGTACGTAAAAAAAAAATATTTGATTTAAACTTTCTACGTTAGCTCTTTTGCTTAAGCCTCAAAATGTTTTGACTGCCCATTGCACCCTACCTGTGGTTTTTCAGTGTGTCACGATAATTTTTTGTTAAGGACCACACCCTCGGATCCATCGGTCCATGCCCTCGTTTAGAACTTCTAATACCTTCAATTTAAATTAAAACACTTTTGTTTTTATCCTTTGTCATTTTCAATAATAATAGTAGTTTTCGTCACAAAAGTGCGATCGCCTCCAGGGCGATTTTGCGGCCCGAGGGTCCTGCGAAGCAGGCCCGAGGGACCGTAAGGTAGCCTGGCGAATGCTATTTTTCCTACCGAGGGCACACTAGCCCCTCAAAAACGCCCGAGGTAGGAAAAGATTTTTTTGTGTTTACTTACATTATATTTTTTGTAATCTATTTATGCAAGTCCTTCTGCATGGATTTTTTGTCTGTAAATTGCTGGGTACCTAAGACGATGCCATCAGATAATTTAGGACAGTAAGTTTTTAAATTGCGTACTGTTACACGTCCTGTATTATTTAACATCCACTTATCGTCTATATTCTCTGCAAAGAAACTTAAAATTACCAAGCTACATGGGCACCTTTGCCCTACCACTTTCTCTTTGTTAAGTAAATTGGTTTTCCCCCGACCGTGATCAACTGTTTTTTTGTACATTTGTAGATGCTTATCAACATTTTTTTAATTTTTATACTTCTCTCTCTCATGTATAATTTGACCCGGAAAATTTCTCTATTGATGTCATCAAATACTGTGTTAAAGTCTACAAGAACAGCATATAATTTATTTCCCCCTTCGCCTATTTTATTTTTAATTCAACTATTTAGTACTAAAATATGGCACCTTGTTCTTCTTTTTGCTCTAATGCCGGCCTGACTCTCCTTTATTATTCTACACTCCTCTCTCTATTTTTTTCTTTTTCAACAATTTTAATTGCTAATATCTTGAATGCTACATTTAAAAACGCCACTTTCCTGTAGTTATATCGTCTTTTCAGTCCTTTCCTGCCTGGTAATTTTGACGGATTCTTACTATTTTCCACTCTTTAACAGTATGTGTGTTAGTCGTTAAGCGATAAAGTATGTTTTTGAATTCAAGCTACCAAACTATTTGCAGATTCTTGAAACAGTTTTCTATAATTCTGTCTTTTTCTGTTTTTTTTTTAATTTGTTTAATTTTTACATAGACATTCTTTTATTCAAGAATGGATATATCCTTGTAAAATTTTTCTCGGCACTGCTGTTGATTCCAACACTCCTTTATTCGTTTTTCGTATAAAATGTATCACTGTTATCTCTTGACATGTTAAAAATTGTTTTTCTTATTCCTTTTTTTCTTATTACCATCCTTTCTTTTCCTCTTTTAAATTTTTATTAGCTCTCCAAAACTTATTTAGATTTTGCTTTCTGCTATTTTCCTTAGTTTTCTTAGGTTTGTGTAATCTTTTTATCTCTTGTTATACTATTTATGCATTTCGCATCACTCTTTAATTCTATCTTTACTCTACCTTCTATTACTTTAGTATTTTATAAATTTATCAATACTCCATTTTTTCTTCTTCATTATTGTGGAATCCTGTTTATCAATTTGCCATGATTTGTAGCTTCATAGATTTTATCATTTTTAGTTTCTCTACTACCTGTGTGATTACATTACGTAACCTGTCCTATTTTTTGTAATATTTATTCTATATGTATATTCGCCTACCTGCGCGCTCCGATTTCCAATTTTTTCAATTATTCATATTTATATGATTAAAAAACTTTAAATTTGAAAAATAATAGAACATTGAAAAAAACGATGGCTTGGGCTAGGACTTTGGACAGATAGACAGACGTGATAGATTGTGATTTTAGATAGCAAATAATCAACTCCAACTTTGTACATTACCGAGTGCATTTACATAGAAAAAATATGATATATTTTTTAATTAACTTACAAGCTCTTTTATTAAAATTACCATTACTTTAAATACTTATAGAACAAATATAAAAGCTGTAACGAATACATTAAAAATAATCGGACTTTTGAAAAAATTTCATGACATCTATATTACATTATATCATCTATGTATTTATATTAGTACAATAACTCCATCGATTCAACGCATTTATGCTTTTTACATTTTTTACGCACTATTTACACATTTCATACAATTTCCACCATTCTATTCAAAAAGCTTTTATAATTTCTAGTAATTTTATGATTTTTTTTTAGCTAAAGAGACTTCGTACTGTTGACAATATTTTGACGGCGTTAATATTAATGTTTGGTTATTATAAACAAAATTTTTCTACTTGATGTATTGTAAAATTTGTAAATGGAATTTGAAAAGTTCATTGCAGACTTAAAATTTGTTACATTAAAGTAAATTATTATTTATTAATTTATAAACTATGCATGCATATATATTCAGGAGGACTAATGGACATATACATACATGTACACTTAGGGACATAAATTCATCAATATATGCATACATAAATACATACTTACATAGATCCATACGCACTTACAAATATAATAGAGGTAAATACATATAACTGCATACATTTATAGATGAATAAGAAATACATCCATATCGTACATGCATTTATAAATACATAGATATTACCATACATATAAATATGACCATACATGTATTTTTAAACAAATAGATAAATATAAACATACATACGTGAAAATATTTACAAATACCTTACTACATGCATGGATAAATACATACATAAATAACATGAATACTTGCATTGATACATACATTGCACAAAAATACCAGCGTTCATACGTACGTACATGCATACATAAATATATGCACACATATATTTTTTTGTTATCTTTTTTTACTGTCAGCATATGTACGTACAAACATTTATACGAACACATATTCATACATAAATACTTCCGTACATACATAAATGCATACATTTATCCATGAACCATCAAAACACCTTTATCATAGTGACCAGAGTGTAAACAGAGTGTACAACAGTAAATCATAAATACAAAACAGTAAAAAAAACGCTAAAAATTAATAAGCACAAAGCTTTGTTATGTTACTGAGTGTTTACAATTTTTTCATTGTTTCTACATCAAGTTAAAATGTACTTGATAAATATCCCAAAGAGAAAGTCAAGTAAATCTTCTTCGTCGTCCTATTAAATCATCTAAACTTTCATTGTTTTTTGTATAAAAGTTTTTACATCCAGCTTTTAGAATTAAGTTTTTCGAAAAAATCGTTATTAAAAATCGATCAAATCAAAATAAAAAAAAAATTACTTTTGAATAAAATCTTTTTAAAAATCTTCATAATTTTAAGTTGGTGAGAAATCGTTAAAATCAATACTAACATAGATTTATCAAAACATAACTTGAAAGGCATAGATCATGACAAGCCATAGATATATCTCGAAGTTATAGCGTAAGTAACAAATACTTCTCATCATTCTTATCGGAAATTCTTATTAAAACCTAGACGAGCAGTAAACAAACTTCCTTGATAATCAAAGTCTTTTCTACTTCAGCTATTGGTTATGAAACATGTTAAAATTACTTTTGTTTTTCATTTGTTTTGTTATTATTTGATATTTTCTAATGAAGGATTTCCACGTTAGCTTATACAATAATGATAATAGCACATTCAAATTTAAATTTCGAAAACTGTAAAAATGTAAGCTACCGTATTGGATCCGACATTTCATATTTTTTTTGTCTGTGAATAATATTCGTTATGAGTTGTCATTATTACTTTAAGGTACTTAGAAGTTCTGTGCTTAATGTATTGTTAATTATGCAACATTATTCTACTATTCTACTATTATTCTACTATTTTATCGGTACAAATACATCTCACATTTTTTTTCTTTTTCCTCGAAAATAATGCTTTCTACACAAATTTCTTAGGATACATGTTTTACTTTAAATATTACGAAAATAACAAATATATTTTGTATTTGGCGAAGTCAGTCTACTTCCAAACATTCAGCCACCATGTTTGATCTGACATTTTGTATTTTTTAAATGTATTACTAGATTTGCAAACCATGACACTAACTTATAGTCACCCAGATGTTTCGTGATAAAAGTAGTACAATTCACGTCGAATCAATTTGTCGATAGAAAAAAGATGGCTGCCGGTCGATCGCGTCGCACGCGTTGCTCCCGATCCGTTAAGATATTTCCTATTTCTCATTGAAAATTGGTCTATTTTATCTGCAGGCTGGTAAGATTTCCCATCTATTACTCGTTTATTTTCTGCAAAACTCCAATTTACTCTTAAATCTTCTGGAATCATACAACAGAGGCACGCATAATCTATCCGATAGTTGGTCACTCTCAAAGGAGAGGCCAGACTGGCCTTCTCCCCTAACAACCTGACCATCATGGATGAGGACGACGACTGTATCCTCTCCATGCAACAAAACCACCCCAACGATACAGAAATGGTTGAAGTTATCACTGCCGCTAAAGCGCTACATTCATTAAAAAGGTCATCTAGTACGTCAGATGTGCCCGATGCCAAAAAACCTAACACCTCTCTACCCTCCTGCACGTAACCTCAAGCTTCACATCATCAAACTCCAAGTCAACCTTCACAATCAAACCAACCCCTTCGCATAACTGGATACCCAGAAGGCTTCTCCACTCCGTACAAACTTATTATACAACCTGCATCTTCCTCTCATCAATCCCAACCCACCAAAAAGCTTTACCCCATTGACATCTCCAGAAAACTCATCCCACTTTTCCCTGACGAATCGTTCAGCCTCTTTAAGCAATCAGATCCCAACAAAGTTCTTGCAATCATCAATAGGAGAGACGTTGCCAATAGTCTTCTGAACCTACCTTTCATAAAATCTGCCGACCTTGAGGCTTTCATCCCCTCCTCATTTGTTCATAAAAAGGTCGTCATTAGGAGAATCCCAACAGATCTTTCTGACGAAGATGTCCTACGTAACCTTGAATTGTCATCCCCGGTCTCTAAACTGAAAATTGTCGGTGTAAGAAGATTCTTCCGAAGACAATCGGCTAATGAAAACTCTGATCCTACCCAAGTTAAAAATAACACCATAAACGTTCCTACTGGCACCGTCCTTATCACATACGAAGGTGAAGTCCTATCTCAATATGCCCTTTTGTACTGTGTCGTCTATCCTACTTCCCAGTACATACCCAACGTCCGGCTATGCACAAATTGTTACAGACACGGTCATACAAAACTTCTCTGCAAATCAAAGGCTAGGTGCTTCTTCTGCAGCTCCTTTGAACACGTAGCCGATAACTGTGAGGACGAAGAAAGGAAAAACAATCCCGTTTGCATAAACTGCGGAAAGAATCACCTCCCCAGTAACCATTCTTGTAACACTCGAATTATGGAGCAAGACATCTTGAGCTTTGCGACGGAAAACAGAATGTTTATAAGTGAAGTACGCAAGGATATAAGAGAGAGAGCTAGCAAAAGGCCTAAACTATCTGAATATCCCAGCCTACCCAACCACTCCCCGGTTCACGAATTACAAAGCCAATCTCTAAACTTTTTAAGCTCTCTATCTCAACCTCCCCCTTCTCGTCCTTACTTTTCTTAATTAATTGCGTCCAATAACTCAGCCAAACCAAAAGCCTCATCACATTCCGCAACTAAAACCAGTAGCTCTCCTTACCCAAAGGAACACCAAGCATCTCTTCTCTCTCCCAATGGTCAAATTCCATCTTCAAACTGCACAGGCCTCAATTTCCTATCTCAATCACATTCACCAACATCGAACTCACAAAAAAAGAGCCCCTTTAACCATGCTGCTGTGGTGCCTTTTGCCAAGAAAGAAAGTGACTCCCAGCAACAACCTCAAACCTCTCATCTTCCAATACTGGTCAAAATGAGAAATTATTTAAACATAAATACTAATCCACAACATTTACTACCCAAGAACCATAATACTAGCTCAATATCCGCTAATCAACTAACACAAAAAACTAACACTCTAAGAAATAGTCAAGAAAACTTATCAAATAAATAGTTAACGTTATATTTACAAATAATACAAAAACCCATAAAATCTCTAACTCAACCCAAACATCAAATTTATATATACGTACATAGATATATATATATATCTATATAAATAAATAAATAACAAAAATAACCTCTGTTTCAATTCTGCACCTAGATTAAAATGAATCTAAGCACATTAAAAATTTTACAATGGAACTCCCAAAGCTTAAAAAAGAAAGTTGATACTCTGAAAAACGTTGCTGATCAGTTTAACCTAATTCTCCTATGCAAAACATGGCTTTACCATCCATTCCAGCTAAAAATTCCTAATTTTCACGTTATCCGCAAAGACAGACCAGTGAACTGTCATGGTGGACTAGCCATCCTCATAAAAAACCACATTCCTTACCGCAAAGTCACTGAAATTCACAACTCGGATGACTGTTTAGAATCCCTCGCAATCTCTATCCTTATACACAATCACAGCGTCCCTTCTCATGACCAGCTGCTGATAGCATCAATCTACCACATTTCGAACATTACTGTTTCTACTGCTAACTGGAGCAAGCTTTTCGAAACCACTAAAAAATTCAATTACTCCTTCATAGGCGGAGACTTCAACTGCCATCACACTGCATGGGAATCCCACAAAATCTGTAACTCTGGTGAAAACTTACTTGACAATCTCGTTGACCTTGACTTAATACTACTTAATGATGGTTCTCACACGTACTTCAGCTCCAACTCGAATGCGAACAATCATAATACCCACCCTCCAAATAACAATCTCTACTCCTCTCCTCTTGACCTTACTCTAGTATCTTCCAACATCTCCCGTCTCACCAACTGGCATGTCTATTCTGATAGAATGGGCAGTGATCACTACCCTATTCTAAGCTCCATAACTCTCAAACCTCACACCATCCCTTTCTCTCTCTCACACAGACTCAATTACAATCACATAAACTGGCAATTATTCTCTGCATATCTAGACCATACTCTACAGAATAACTCTTGCTACATTGATTCTCTCAACCCCATAGAGAAATATAATTTCGTAAATAATTTACTAATAGACATCATCAAACATATCTGTAAAAATTCCCTAAACTGCTCGGACTCCTCACAATATCTTTACCTCCCGCCTGAAAATCTAGACTCTCTAAAAACTCTTAAAAACATTTCTGTCAGTAAAAAACTTATACTACGTCCACAAAGAGCTCAATGGTGGGTTGATGAATGTTCAAATCTAGTTAAAGATAGATCTAAAGCCGCAATAAATCATCTAAAAAATCCTACATACGAAAACCTCGACTACTTAAAAAAAACTGAAAAAAAACCTAAACTCAGACAAATAGAAACCCAAAAGTTCAGAATGTTTGTGGAAAGTTCCCTGTCCTACGACTCTGACATTAAAAAAATTTTAGAAACTATTAACCGATTTAAAAACACGTTCAAGAAATCCAGTAACATATTCTCGAACAATGATCTGGAAGTGATTGAAAACTCCAAAAAGTTTATTAATGATCACTGATCTAGCTCCACCACCTCCGCTCTCCCCATATCTCCTATCATCGATTTAAGCGACCCGAATGCGCACAATACTGCTATAGACTCTTTATTCTCAATAGATGAATTAAACCTATCTATAAGTGCAATGAATGAAAACTCCTCTCCAGACCTTGACCAAATCGATCATAAAATCTTAAAAAATACCCCCGAATCGTTTCGCATAATCTTGCTCCAAACCCTTTACTATTTCTTTCAAAACGTCCTGTTTCATGAAAATTGGAGAAACTTCTTAATAATACTTCTGCCAAAAAACTCTAATAAATTTCGCCCCATCTCTCTTGCCTCTTGTCTCCTAAAAATTCTAGAAAGAATGATAAACTGTCGCTTAACACACCATCTTGAACAAAACCGTCTAATTCTAGAATCTCAAAATGGTTTTCGACGATCGAAATCATGCCAACATGCACTTGCTTCCCTTATTACCGACATCCATGTTGCTATGTTAAATAACAATCATCACTTTTGCTGTTTCATCGATAACAAGTCTGCCTTTGACGATGTGCACCCAAATATTATGAACGACATCCTATCAAAACTCAATATCCCTCCCAAAACCAGAAAATTTGTTCACAACCTTATCACAAATAGAAAATAGAAACTTGTACTTTAAAGTGGCCAACAACCTGGAAGGATCCTTCTCTAAGAACACTGGTGTTCCACAAGGATGCGTCCTCAGTCCACTTCTCTACAACATTTATGTCTTTGAAATCAACCAAATCATTCTGGACCCTGATGTACACATCACTTAATATGCTGATGATACTGTCATCCACACGACCAGCCTCGATGTCGTTTCAGCTATCATAAAACTTGAAACAGCGCTAAGAGACTTGCATGCTTATTTTTTATCTTTAAATCTTTATATCTCCCCTGAAAAAACCAAATTCATCATATTTACTCAAGATCCCAATGTTTTCAACTCAAATCCGCATCTAAGTATCAATAACACTCACATTCCTGTAGTTAAATTGGTAAAATACTTGGGACCCACCTTTGACTCATCGCTCACCTGGAACGATCACTTACAAAGTATCATTGGCAAGGCCCTTAAGCTAACTAACATAAAGAAAGCTCTATGCGGCACATGGTATGAATCATGAGTTTTTCCAATATCTGTAAACTTGGCGGCTGATTCTAAATTTAACCCCCCACCTGACCCTAGCTCTTAGTCTAGTACGTATCCGTATTCCTGATGTTCCGTTCCGGATCTGTACTGTGCGCAGTTTTGGATCCGATATGGATGTAGGTCCAGATGGCTGGATCAGAAATGGATCCAGGCTAGATGTCGTACGTAAATAAGTGTAACTTATAAATTAATGAGCTTATGACGTATCAGTATAGTACATGAAATAAGGTATAATATAAACTAGCAAAAATAATTGATAACGTAAGTGGTGAATAGAACAGTATCATCAAATACTTTTGTCTTTTTAAAAAATACAGGTTACGGTGTAAAAACTCTTGTAGATTTTTTTTTCAAGTGAACCAGCTACAATTTGTTTCTTTTTAAACTTTTTAAAAATTAATTTAAAAAAGAATGTATTTTGTTTCGTATCTCAGAAAACATTAATTAATTGCGCATAGATTTTGATCAAAAAACTTATTTATTAAAATAAAACACATCAGATATAAAACATAAATATACACTTAAACAAGTTGTATTATGTAAACAATATCACTTAATTTGCTGGTATCGTCTGATACTGGTCAGGGGGCGAGAATTGAGGCACGACTCAATCTCGGTCAGAAGAGTATAGTTATACAGTTCCTTAAAGGTAAGGACATGTTCGCCGATGGTCCGCTTAAGATGGTGCTTGGTAGACTTTATTTCAGCTTCCCACAGACCCCCACAATGAGGTGAACTTGGGGGGATAAAGGACCATGCGGTGCCATCGTTGGCTATAGCGTCTTAGCAGACATCCGATAAAAGTCCGACGCTCTGTGAAACATAGCTTTCAGGTCCTTATCTGCACCATGAAATGTAGTGGCGTTATCACTGAAAAGTTGCTGACAGCGTCCTCTTCGACTCTTAAATCGGCGGAAGGCTGAACTGAAGCTGATGGATATGAGGTCACTTACAAGCTCGAGGTGTACAGCCCTAGTGGCAAAGCACACAAAGAGGAATATATACCCTTTGGAAGTGCAGTTTCCTCTGATTCTGCTGGGTCGCACTAATATAGGGCCCGCATAATCTAAGCCCGCTCTCTGGAAGGGCCGAGCTGTTGTTGTTCGTTCTGCGGATAAATTCCCCATGCTCTAAAGGATAAGGCCTGGCTTTGCCTTTTGACAAGTGACACAGTGGTAAACTTCGGTATTAACTAGCCGATTCCTACCCGTGATCCAGGCCATCTTAGAAACAGTGCCAGATGTGAGTACAGGCCCACCGTGAAGACATGCACGATGAGCATATCTGACTAGTAAGCGGGCTAACGAAGAGTGGCCTAATACGATTGGGGGGTGTTTTCTATCAGAGTATAGGTTCGCGTGCCCGAGGCACCCCCCGACCCGCAGGATTCCCAGATCCCGATCGTAAATGGGATTTAGTTTGCTCAAGAAATGGGTCTTTGGCAGGCGATCGCCTCGTGACAGGGCTGTTATCCCTGATTTAAAAAGATGAGCTTGTGATAAGAACGGTGGTAGGGTGGGAACGGCGGATTTCCGGAGTCGGAACAGTTTCAGAGGTCGCACGCAGTATGCTAGGACTCGAATCAGCCGTGTCCAGGTAGAGAACCGAGTAAGAATCTCGGGTTCGGGGCTGGTGGAAGGATTGGTCGCGTGGTCAGCACGCGTACTTGGTCCGATTTAGGGGGCCAGTGCTCTCTTCCCTGGAGAATCCAAACGGGACCATAAAACCATAGGTAGAAACTGGTTAGCTCTGTGGGCTTACAACCCCGTGAGGCTACGTCCGCGGTATTCTCTTTGGACGGCACGTGAGCCGAGGTCGCCCCTGGGAGTTCCGTTTGAATGTACGTGACTTTGTTAGCTACGAAAGATTTCCAATGGCGTAAATGTTTGATAAGCCAGTCGAAGACTATCCGGCTGTCTGTCCAGGCAAAAACATTTATCTGCTGAAAGAGTCGGGACTTCTGGATATGTTGAATAAGTGAGACGAGTAGGCTAGCTGCACACAATTCGAGATTAGGAGTGCTGATAGTCTTCACAGGCGCTACTCTGGTCTTGGACATAAGTAGTTGGGTTTGGCATTGACCATTGCTACTGGTGTTTCTAAGATACACTACGGCAGCAAAACCTCTCTTTGACGCATCCGAGAAACCATGCAACTCGTACTCCTGCCCGGAAGAGGTCCCAATCCACCTGGGTATGGTTGTATCAGTAAGGTTAGGGATTGCCCGGGAAAAAATAATTCATAAGAATATAACACAGCAAAGAGTAGAAGAATCTAATTCCGCGATTTTACATGAATGATGCATTTTTTATGCGCATTTTACATGCAGGGAATCTTATGCTGAGTGAAATTCCATCGCTGGTCAGTAGGTAAGCTATGCTGGTACCAACTCACGCTGGTCCCAACTCACGTTGGTCCTAGCTCACCTGCCCCCTCCAGCGCCATCTGGTGGTCCCAGCTCACCTCCAGCTCGTGCAAATTTATTATCAGTCCGCGAACTGTTAGGACATTTTTAAGGAATTTTTAGGAATCAAGTTACCGGGTGGACCTGAAAAGGGTTTACAGTATGCTTGCTATTTTTAAGAAATTATCTGCGAGTTCTAAAAGGATTACACCCGCTGCTGCGGACCTAAGGAGCGGCTTCAAGAGCTCACTCTTATTATCATTCAAAAATTGTGCACTTTAAAAGAGTGCTATTAGTGCAAAGGACTACCGGACCCTCGGTGGCACAGTCGGTAGCCTACCTGACTGTCACGTCGAGGGCCGGGGTTTAAGCCCGACCAAGGGGAAAATTTTTTCTGTACTTTAAAATTTGTATCTCAAAGTAAGAATGTCAAAAATGACTCTTACAAATTTTAAAGTAAGAAAATAGAGTTTTATAAAATAAGAAAAAAAAATTCAAAGATGGCCCTTCCGGTAACGAAGAGTGCGCACTCGACAGGTGTAATACACCTACGTTTTAGATTTGTGGCTCTTAAAAGAGCCGGTTGCTTGCCTTTTCGGCAGGGGAAAAAAAATAGGATTTTTCGGCGTGAAAATATTAGCCTATGCGGCGTAAAAAAAAAATGTCAGCCTTTTCGGCGTCAAAAAAAAATGTCGGCCATGACGACAGCGGTGGACGACGAGCAGCAGCACCGGTGGACGACGAACACCGGAGGACGACGAGTGGCAGCAGCGGTGGACGAGCAGCAGCAGCGGTAGACGATGAGCGGCAGCACCGGAGGACGA
>JAPYYV010002696.1:0-25138 GCA_030522625.1 Copidosoma aretas
AAATACTTGCAACTACTAAATTATGTTCTGTAGTATAGAATGTATTCGTATTTCTTACTCAGAATAGTGCTTGAACCTTAACTTCTTCATAAGAAAGAATCAAACAGCAACAATTGGGGCACTCGTAACCTATTTGACGATTTTTGTATTATTGGGGACCCCCATCTGATTTAGCATTAAATCTGCACGTAATAATACAAACATAATAATGCATGCTGACCTGAAATAATACCAACAGTGAAAATAAATCAAAATCTTTTTGTTTATTAATAGTTCAGTTAAAAAAAATTAATAAAAATAAACAAATAATAACCTAACTTATTCATATTTCATGGATTTAAAAAATGTAAATTTTAAAGATATAGCATCGAAGGATGTTTTATCTTATTTTACAAGAATCTTTTGATTGCGATGGAAAAAGATAGAGGTAAAGTCAAAATTTTCTTTTAATTAGTGCTTGAAAAACTTATTTATCATACAAGGGTAATAAATGAGAGGAATAAACTCAGCGGAAATTCATGAGTATGATTACCCATGTATACATCTGTATTATATTCATTAGTTCAACAGATTAGTACGTTAAAAAAAATTTTCTGATATACATGTTTATTAAAGTGTAAATTTTGCTCATTGATGTATGAAAATGAAGAAATATTAAGAATCCACCAGATAACTCATTAAAATCATTGCATGGAATGTCACATAGTTATCAAAAACAAAGAGAATTTGATATGCCATAAAAAAGAACACAAGAACAATACAAATTAATGTTTTTTTTGTGGCAAATTATTTAATACGCAAACGCATTCAAACAGACATCTCTTAACTCATAAAGTTGACCAGAATAAAACATATCGAAGATAAGAAAAAACTTTTAAATAAGTGATATTCTGTATTGGCATCGTGACATCGTACATAAAATAATGACTAATTCAAGAAGTATCCCTATATTTATAAGTATTCAAAAAATTTAATTTTAATGATATTTGTAATATTGTCTGAGAAATTTACATCAATGCACCTACTCATTTATTAGATTATAAAAAAATTTTGGGGAGTTGATGATCGAAGCGATTAAAAGGGGGGGAGGGGGGGGCGAAGCTTCACTAGTGTGTAGAGCATTCTATGTGAAGTGAAACAGTTGGAAAAAAAATTTTTGTCAAAACATATGGAAATCGAGTGTATCAAAGACTAGACTGCATCACAAATTTGAGCTTCTATGGTCACGTGGCAAGCTACAGTGGCATTTAAAAAATTGAAGGTTTCGATAAAATGCCATAAATATTTACAAAGTGTTAAAAATTAGTTTAACGTCTTATTTTACGGTTAGAAGTTTGAAAAAAAAATATTCACTGAATATTACATTTTTTCATTTTTCAATTATTGGAAAGCTTCTTAAATCTTCCTCAAAAAAATTATTCTATAATGGTAAAACTTTTAGATAAAGCTTGGTGGGACGTCGAAAAATCCAAATTGAACGTTTTCTAAGTCATGCTAAAACATTTCGATACCTAATAATAAGCTTATTCACAGTAGTTGAGATTGCCGATAACGAATCTCTTGTCATATAAATAAAATTATAAATCGTGATCCGATATGGCGGCAATTATATTTAAAATTGATGAATTAAGCCTATAAAAATACGACTCTAATCTGCGCTGAAATTCAGACAAAAAGTTGCAGTTGCAAAATTTTCGTAATTAGCATCAATTTCATAAAAAAAATTCGTGAAGTTTGAGTATTCGTTGGCCCGACAAAATAGAACAGAATTTTCAAACTATACAAATTTGTTTCTCGAAAGTGACGCCATATAAAGAATTTTTTAAATAGCAACTTTTTGCCTGAAATTCAACGTAGATTACAGATCTATTTTGTATTGGCTAAATTTATAAATTTACAAAATAATGGCCGTTATATTAGATCTGCCATTTGAAATTTCCATGATTTGATTAGAGGTTTGTCATTGGCAATTCTCACTACTTTAAAGTAGCGTATGATCAGGTATTTTATTATCAGCGATCGAGTTAGAAAGCGTTTAATTCAGCTGTTTCGACGTTAAGTGCCACCTAGTGTCTTACCTAAAAGTTTAACCATTCAATTAATTTTTTTTTACGATATTCGAGAAGCTTTCTAATAAAGAAAAAAAAATGTTAGTTCAGTGGATTTTTTTTTGTTAGCATTCTAAAATTAGACATTAAACTTATTTTAAACACTTTAAAAATATTTTAATCGATTCAGCGGAAAAAAACCTACTCGATATTATAGTTTTTTTTCGTACAATGGTAACAAAAAATAGGGATCACGGTTTTTAATCGGAAGTTTATATTTTTTACTGTCACTGCGGCTCTAGAAAGCTTAAATTTAAGGTGAAGTATAGTATTATGACACATCATTGATTGCCATGTGTTTTGACTACAAATTTTTTCTGACTGTCTCACTTGACGTGGTAAGGCCCATACATAAAGTTGCTATTATTAAAGAAATTATATTGCTCATGTTAATAGAAGAGTCAAAGTAAAAAGGCTAAAATTTTTTTCTTTTTTTCAATTCGTTTAATTATTTTTCCGTACACCTAAACAAAAAATTTATTTCTTATTTGAGATACGTTCACAGGGAATTTTAGTCTTCTCTTATTGCATAGTATATTCTGCGAGGACAGCAGGTTAAAGATTCTACCTTTCGATTGATAAATTTATTTTTGTTGTAAAATGATCCAATTTTATCAGTTGATTATCCTTTTTTAACTACATCTTTGATGTATGATAATTCACGTAAATGTAAGACGAAAACAATATAACGTGCCGTAGCAAGAGCTCAAAAAAGTGTGGAAATTTTCTAGGTGTTGTAGATATTGCAGGAAGTATTGGAAATACAAATTCAAACAACTGAATGATTATACTTTTTCATTTTATGGAAGTTGTAATAATGCTTTAGATTTCGAGTTTTAATCACTTGGTAACCAAACCACAACTTATAAAATATTCATAAGTTTGGCATAGATGTTCTAAAAAATCTCATTTTTTGTATTATAATGGAGTACTCTAGATAAATCAAAATATACATAAAGATTCTAGCCTGCTTTTGGAAGACCTTAGTAGTTTTTGAAAAGATACGGACGTGTAAAAGGGCTGTGAGGTAGTGTGATAGAGCTTAGCCTGCTTTTGGAAGACCTCGTACGTTCTCGAAAAGATTCAATTATGTCGAGGGCTCTGGGAGAACAGTGGGTCTGAGGGAGGTTAGCCTGCTTTCGTGATACTTCGACCGTTTCAAAAAGGTTTTTTTTTCTTTGTACAATAAAACTATTGAGCAAGTTTACAAACAACCTTTGACGTATTGCTATGGCAAGCTGATTTTTATATTTTTTTATTATTTACAGGAATTCATAAAAATTTTTAAACCAATACATATAATTATGCGACACATTATAAGAAGTGCAATGATTACATTTTACTCAATAACTACCGCAGAAGTCAACACAAATCAGTTTTGTAAACAATTTTGAAACAGTGCCCTTTTTCGAAATTTACTACATTATTTGGGATACATCATCTACTATTGATTATACATATATAACATAAATATATATGTATACTAGTAAGGCTCCGTTCTCCTGCGTGCCAACCCTCCATGCCAGAATACTTATACTTTTAAGAATGAACGGTAGGTAATTTCTATATCAATTATTTACAAAATTTAAAATAAGGTTTTTTCGGTTAGCTTATACCACCCTTATAAGAAGCCGTAAGTGTTTGGTAGTGTGGCAGGATGTAGGGTTGAATATCTGACTTGTTTCGTATAGTTCTCGACTTAGGTAAAAGATTTCTGATGGCTAGTGGTGACATTTTTTGAAATACTGGGCATGTTTTTTATACAATAGGCGTTTACAAGATAATTTTTTATTTTTTTAACAACTTTCTGAATTTAATGTTATTCTATAACTCTTTATTCATATTAATGTATGATGGGCATTAGAAATTTGTACATTTTTAGTTTTTTTTTTTTTTTAATTTATTTGTCTGATTCTCAATATATTTATATTCACAATTATTTAGACGAATAGAAAAAATAGGCTTCTTTAAGTACAAATCTAATCAATCAAAGCTTTGACCTGGAGACTTATTGATAGTCATAGAAAAAGCTAAGTGCGAAGAAAATTGTTTTCTATATAAAACAAAAGGTAAAGAGGATGAAGACCTACAGAGATACATTCACGAATAAAAAAAAGCTTTAAAAAATATTTCAACGCAGAGTTGTGCAGGAAGCCCTATAGTACATCAGAAACAACTTGTCAAAGCAAAAAGAACTAACAGAACAAAACTGGGGCCCAGCTTGGCTGGTTAACCGCCTACTTAAGGCCGCAGCCAGGTGCTTAAAACTGTACAAGTTTCAGCCTGACAATGGTTAACTGAACCTAAGACTATACATGTACTTATATGTTTATGCCCATATAATAACATCAGCTTCTCTTAAATTAGACGTTAAAAAGCTAAAACTAATTAAACCGTTCAGCGTTTTTGCACGAGCATGAAAAAGGCCCTATCAAAATGGGTGAAAATAATGTATTCCTACCATGTTAAGGGCTGACTCCAATCGTGGACACATATATGTATCCTACCATGTTGAGGCCAGACTTCAATCAGGAATATGTACATTTATATTATCAAAGACAGACTCGCATTGCATTGTTATGGATAGACTCCCATTGCCCCGACCATAAACTCAATGCACTTATAATTCAAGTGATTATTGACTAAATATAAATGACGATTATAATAGTTTTACTTTTAATTTATTATTGAGCAAATAATAATAAATAGAATAACGATATTCATGATCATACACCAAAAATTTATAATTATGAGTATGGAGGCTGTGAAAAAAATCTAATATAGTGAAACGAAGAGTAGTGTTTGGTTCTTTGGGAGATAGATTTTATATGTATCATGATAGAACTTGAGAAACTTCTGGAATTAGCGCTAAGACAAGCTTTTCTGCTGACGCATTCAAATACCTACACGCAAAGACTGTTCTTGCAAGTTTCATAGCTTCTCTTGGCTTTCTTTATGCTAAGAATACCTTGCGCTATAACGCATCATATTGTAACGGACTAGCCCTTCTAGCGCTACCTACCGGCCATTCCACTGTGTGCAGTAATCTGAAACCTCGTTATCTCCAGATAAAAAAAACCGCTGTGCTGTATGAAACGATTACATATCATCTTATTGTCTGCTTATGTTGATAAATTTTTTTCACAATTTTAATGCATCCTTAAAACTTAAAATAATGATTTTCTGTATCGATAATTTGTTATGAAGATAAAACTTAATTTTTTTACACTGGAAAATAAATAGTTTTGACTTCAAATAGTTGTTTTTCTTTCTGTTATTGTTTTAAATTATATAAGCGTTATTTTGTTGAAGTAGCTATAGATTTATATTTTTTGTTTTTTTAAAATTATTTTGAATCAGTTGATAATTTATTTATTCATGAACATTGTAATTGGGCGAGTTACTTTGATGATTTTGTTTTAGGTGCAAGGGTTTTAATTTATTTGAGCTAAATATTAAGCTGAAGTGTACTGGTCTCACATACATTACCTGTTTTATCAGCCGTATTACTGTTGGTCACGTTTATTATTTTCTGCCGCAGTAGAACAAAGTTGTTTATTTTAGACGTAGTAGTAGAACATTATCATGATCGAAAGTATGATACACCTTTACAGTAAGTGTAATACACTGAAATATATTGCTAATCATATTTTGTATGAAATAAACCTGGTGTCTGATCAGGAGATCTTAGCCTAACACTGCTCAGAGAAAGTTTGCTATACTACAGCGCAATCATGGCTTGCACACACCTATTCTTTTTTTGCATCATGTGCATGAATCAGTTGCTCTGCCCGACTCCTGTAATAGGGTGTTATCATCCCATATACGTTATTTTGAAACCAAATATACTTTTCTACTTGCACTCTAAATTAGTAAATAAATGATCTACTAATAGACAGTGTAAGTCTATTTAGGCGAGTCTATTTGGTTATTTAGTTGTAGGCAATTAAGTTATAGTTTATTTCATTTTGTATTGAACTCGAGCGTACGGATCTCCCGTTATCTGTTCCATCAGTCGTATCACTAATGGTTACGTTTTATTGTTGTGCCTCTGTCTATTTGTCAAATAAGACGTGCGGGCAGAACATAAAATCCTGAGGGGCTGTGAAGGAGCGGCTTTGTCTCCAATCGGTTATTTTCGCCAGAGTTCGTCGAGAGAGTGTCTTTCGGGTGACCTTGGCCATATTTGGCTATGGTTATAATGTGGCAGGGTGGTTATATATATCAGGCAAATATATCAGACTCAAAAAAGTCCTTGTGAAGATAATGCGCGGGAGCTGTGGGGGGCTGTGGGGGCTCTCAAAAATCTAAAAATATGATTTTCTCGTAAAAACAATGGTTACTTTAGTATATAAACATTGTTAAAGAATGGCAGTATTCACTACAAACGAATGGGCATGATGTATATTGAATGAGCAGATTGTAGAATTATAATTGTTTTGAATGATGAAGAACATACGCCGACTAATGCAATAAAAGAAACTTTCAAAAAATGCACTGAACAAATTTCAGAGTATACTTGCACTAATTTCATGGAAATTGATCTTTTGAATATAAAAATAAAACATTTCAAAATCTAAAGATACTATATTACGTGTAGTAAGTACTACAGTAACCCATTTTTAAGATAACGTATTTCCTTCTCCTCGTATGAAAGCAAAATTATTGATTGACACCTTTGATATTAGAGGAAGCATAGGGAAGCATAGTGAAACGAATAATTTGCTGAGTCTCGAAAGATATCAATTTCATGAATACCAACATTAGCAAAGCACATTAAGATCAAAAAGAGCGTACAAACCTATACAAGCGAAATATTTTATTTTTACAGCAGCGTTCAAGGAATTAAACAATATCACAAAACGTCTCGTCATAACTGTACATCAAAAAAAGTCGCTGACATATTCAGCTTGGGACCATATTATGGTCGGGTACTTATCATAGACATTTGTAAAATACGTTTGATTCTACGTATTAGAAGAACTGATACCACCCTGGATAATATGATTCGATTTCACTACGATGTAAGCAATATATTACACAATCTGCAAACATGATAAGCGCACCGTACATTATTTTTCCAAAAACATTTATAACTTTTGCCTAACACATAAAGAATTTAGCAGGAAACTCAGAATTTGCAGCACACATAAAAAAACCTGTATGCTGGTAAAAAAAAACACTTCTAAGAGATTGTATGTATTTTTTCAAAATGATCAAACAATGATTATATTACATTTGCCACTAGTCGATCTAACCCCCGGTAACCTTTATCGATCATAGAAAGTCATATACCTCAAACTGAACAAAATAGAACTGTGTATATTCAACCATCGTATCAATACCTAGCAGATGGAGCTGACTATAACTTATGTCTACTATCAGAAGAATCAATCTTTAATAAGTAAGGCTAGGCAGTGTAGATACGTGTGCTCTGCTATACAACCGCTAAAAAACCTTACCTCAGCATTTAATGCCAAATTCTTATACCTATATGATCAGAAACAGACGTTTTAAGGTATTGTAAAGTTATGTTAGTAGGTATGCTATACTGATATCAGCTCACGCTGGTCTCAGATTACGTTGGTCTCAGCTCACCCCCACCCTGCACCCACCAGCGTGCATTTTTACCCCCTTAAGTTCGTGCTGTTCGGCGAGCAGATTTGTACCCCTTCCAGCTCATGCTACTTTTTTACCCCCTCCAGGCTGCTGCTCCACACGCTGTGGAACGGCTTTGAGAGCACTTCTTCGCGTTTCAAATGTACACTAAAGTATATACCATTAGTATGTACTTGGTTTCTAGGTAGACCAGAACCTTGGTGGCACAGTCGGTAGCATGACTAACTGTCACCCGGGAGACCGCGGTTCGAGACCGATCTCCAGGGGGAACTTTTTTCTTCGTTTCTAAATTTGTATCTTGACGTTAGCAAGTCATAAAATGACCATGAAGAATTATAAAGTAAAATATAGAATTTAAAAAAATTAAATAAAACTTTAAAACTTAAAGCCAAATACGGCCCTGAAAAGTCAAAGCGCCGAGAGAGCCCCCCACTGCGCGCGCATGCCTACTTCGAACATTACCCCACCACACTCGGTTCGGAGTAGCTACACTAGAATAGATGTAAGGACGCTCTTTTGCGCATCAGCCGCATTTGACTTCGAAGGAGCGCTGGAGCCGAACGAGCAGCAAGCTGTAGCAGCAGCAGCCGCGACAGACTAGCGAGGAGATGGGGTCGAACAGCAGTGGTGGACGAGCAGCAGCGGCAACAGAAGCGGCAGCAGTGGTAGAATCGGTGGCAGCGGTGGACGAGCAGCAGCAGTGGTACCCGCAGCAGCGTCAGCAGAGCAGCAGCGGGTGGCACCGGGAGCGGCAATGTGGGGCACCGCGCTTGGCAGCATCGGAGGAGACAGAGCGGCACCAAGGACTCCGCGCTCGGGAGGTGCCGCGGCACTAGGCGATATTGCGCTTAGCGGCAACAAAAAATTCCACGCTCGGCGGTGGCAGAAGAGACCCGCGCTTGTAAGAGCGGTGGCAACGGTGAGAAACTTATGAGCAGCAACATCACGGCAAAAGTAGCCGCGATCATTTAAAAAACTTTGGAATAACTACCATCATATTTTTCATATAGAACCTTTCTTGCGGTGTATTAGGTGTCTGTAGTTCTACAAGACATTAACATTTAAACGTCAGGGCTACTACAATCGGCTGTTTTTAGAGCCCTAATATTGCTAGACGTATGGGCATTACTATACCGAGTAATGAACCAAATTATCTGGTGGTCCTAAAAGGATTACATCCGCTGCGGACCTGGGAAGTGGCTTCGAGAGCACTCCTACGTGTTTCAAACCTACACTGGAATACTATAAGTATGTATTTAGTGTCCAGGTATATCAGGTCCCTGGTAGCACAGTCGGTAGCATGATTGACTGTCAGCTGGGAGGCCGCGGTTCGAGACCGATGTCCGGAGAATTTTTCCTTTGTTTCCTTATTTGTATCTTGACGTAAGCAAGTCATAAAATGACTTTTACGAATTTTAAAGTAAGAACGTGAATTTAAACAATTAAAACCTAAACAATAAAAGTCAAAGATGGCCTTGAAAGGAGCTGATGAAAATGTACGGAGAGGGAACCCCCTACTCTGTGCGCATACCTCCTCCAAAATTACCTCTACCACGCGCCTACCTACTAGAAAATGTTCTCCCACCATGCACGGTTTAGAGTTACTGCTCCAGACTTAATGTAAGGAGGCACTTTGACGCACTATGCCATTCGAGCAAGCACCAAAGCCTGAGCAGTAACAACAGCAGCAGCAGCAGCAACAGTACACAGCGATGAGCAGCAGCGACAACGGTGACGATATCATAAAGATTATGGAGTCCTTCCTAAGAAATTTTGGACTCACCAGAAAGAAGGCCGAGGAGCAGATTCAGAAGGAGCTATTGGACCTGATGGAGGAGGAAGAGGACGATGACCTTAACAAAGAGGACAACAACAACGCTGACAAAAACGACAACAAAGCGACGTCAAATTGAGTGCGTCGACCTAGTGTCATCGACGAAGAGTGACGTTAAGATACAGACGGTCCATAGTACAAATCAAAAAGCGTAAAATTTTTTTTGTGTAAGCTAAAATAAAGGAATAATTAATTCGATCTATTTTGATAACGATGGATTTTGAAAAATTGAAATTTCAACGATGAAGTCTCATAAAGGGCTACGCAAAGTTTTGGATTATAGTTCAGAACGGCTCCTACAAGTGATTTTGTGAAAAGCTAACATACCGAGTCAAGGATACACCTTGTCTCCGCATAAATTTAGCATACGCGCTGAAAGAACTTAAGTTCTTACGTTTAATTAATTGTGGTCCTAAAAAGGCTGACTGTTTTCTCCTCAATCAGGTACTCACTCTCTCTTTGCAAAGGGTCCCTCGGGCGACTCATCTATCTCTCTCTCTTGTTGTCGCTGGAATTCTCTTTCGGTTCAGGTGTAGATGGTAGTGCAAAACCTATACCGTCGATTTCTTCCACCTCTTTCTCTGATATCATGATGCTGATCGTGTCACTATTAATCTCCATCTCTTGTGGCTCCCCTTCTGGTATCTCCTCTAATTCCGCCGCTGTTACCATTAGTCATCAATATGCTCACTTAGCCTGGGGCAAGGAAGGAATCTCAGAAACTTTAGTAGGAAGTTGCTCATGCTGCTACTAAAACACTGAAGTTTAATGATGGAAAAATTTATAAGAACCTGCTTTTTATAGGCCAATCTACGATTCCTCTCCACATGGAGGTAGTTGATAATTTTAGACTGGAGGGGGTTTATCTCTAATCAGTCTATAAAAAGCAGGCTCTTTCCAATTTTTCCATCATTTGACTTCAGTTTACAGTAGAAGTATGAGTTAAGAGTGGAACACCAACGACAACGACGAGTTATGTATTGAATAACTCATTTGCTGAGTGACGAAGAGTTTCCAAATTTTATTACCAGTTCAGTTTAAAGACCGTGATAGAGGAGAAGCACCTGACGAGAGCCATAATGAAATCAAGAAAGAACTTCCTCAGCAAGCTAAAAACGAGAAAAACCAGCAACCTCTAAATCTCAGCATAGCACAACCGCGGTCTCCATCGCCACAGCCACTGCGTTCTCCAATTCAACATGCATTGGTGGCAACGCAGACTACTCCATCATTATCATCGAAGTCCCTTGAAATAACTTTGGATATTTACACAGCAGAAACGCCAAAGAAGTGCCGCTTGGCTTGAGTAGTCTGCCTGCTTAACAACACTCGGCTCTTTTCAGGGCCAACATATCTTTTATACGTCAGGTGTACGAAACTCAATTAATAGGAGTGAAAAAGAAACCTGCTTGTTATGCAGATTGACAAGATCCCCAACCAAACGCTCTAATTTGTGAGGTACAGCCGATAATTTTTATATCTCCAATAAACCCCAGTAACTATGTACATTTTCTAATACCTACAAATCATCGTCATCGCTAGTATCTTCCCATTCCATATTGAAGTAGAATTTTTTCATGCGTTTGTCATTTTGTAGAGTAAACATGGACTTGTAGGCCCCATTGTGATATGGACAAGTGGTTACCTGTCTAGAAAGTTCGAATGGTGGATATTCTGCCATATCGGTGATCGTGAATCCAAATATTTCAAGCCACTTTAGTTTTATTCCTCCAATCACAAAAATCTTGGTGGCATCTTTAAGATTCTCTCGAAGGATATTGCCGATCTCAGCGTACTTGATATTTCCCAAGTTTCAGGCCAGTCTATGATAGCAAATATATAAAGTCTCATGTTTGTACTTCTGTGTTAAGTTACGCCATGCAAAGGGTGGTTTAAAGAGAAATACAAGTGCATCATCTTTATTCAGTGGAGGAATAGCTAGTTCTTTGAGTACAATCATTACCTGGCTTTTTGAAGCCATGCATATCCACCACATATTCAATTTTTTTTTTTTAGTTTTACATAACACGTTCAGGGAATGATGATTTATTAGTGGAAAACTTGTCTGTTAAATTTTTCAGCCACGATTTGTTATCATCATCGTCCTCAGTTGAAAGTTTCTGATACTTGACGTATGCGATGAATTTGCTTATTGTTGGTTTATGTGACACAGCAATTAAGAAGTTTTTACAATTTTTACTGTCTTTTTCTTATGTCTTTTTTTCTGCCCACTCCTTGGCGTGTCTTTTCTCAAATTTTTCCCACTCTACTTGTCGTCGTCGTTTATTATATTCTTCTTCACTGCTCTGCTGACCTTTCTCTGTGTCTGCTAAAAGATGAATGATGTTCGCAGAGTAATGCACTGGCTTTTATAGCTTTACATAAGTTTCTTGACATCACCACTCATCGGGCTGTACTGAACAATGCGATCGTGTAAAATTAAGCAATCGGCTGATGTAGTGGCGGAAAAATTGTGCATTTTTCAGCGACTCATTTTGCTTGGAGCAATCAATAGCGATTAAAGGTGTCTGAACTATAAAATTATACGCATTCAACAAAGATGCTCGATCTTTACCGTAATATGAATTCTGAAAATTTTCATCCTACAAAAATGCAGACTAATTTTTTGTGATATCGAGGTTGAGATCACAGTAAGGATAATATTGTGAATTCTAATAGAGTTTAACGTTTCTTATATTACAATGATCAAACCTACTAGCATTAACATTGTTCTGATTCTTGCGATTTATCTGGAATGTGAATATAACATAGCGGGGCTTTTCTAACTGATTGGATATTTTTACCGTCCAGATGTGTTTCGATGTTTTATGTGAAAGTAGATATTCATAGAGTTCCCAAGTTCGGAAACTCATATCTATGAACTTATCTTTTTTTAAATAATTAAGTAGCCACTATTGCTGTTTGGTTGACTGCATTCAGATCAGTTTCCGATCTTGTAAGTATGAGTTCATGTTCCTCGTTAACAATAAGCTTGCGATAGTCTTCGGCCGAACCTAAAATTATACTCAAAGGAATTAACACATTAAAGTAGCCGTGATCAGTTATACTAAGTGCATTTGATACACTAATCCAACCTGTATTCTCACTCATTGCGCTTTTATTTTGGCTAAGTGATAGATAATTTTTTATGAGGGCTGCTATCCCTTCGTTTTTACATTTATCTATTCCAATAGCGTTTGTCTCATATCTTATTTCCTCGAATAGGTAGCTGATGACGTTGTTCACAAAGAAAGTTTTCATCGTCGTTGCTGTATTATCATTCGCTTTAAATAATCTTCCTCGAATGTGTGAGGAACTGTGGGATGGGAGCAGACATAGGTCTTGATGCTGAATCGATGTATGGATCTCATCACTACCATATGTGACGGATGCATACCGCTGATAAGCATGAATCTCATGTTGCACAATGGATTCGTCAAATGTAACAGGAGTCTGAATGCTTAGAATTTCTTCCATGTTTAACGCAGCAGAATAAGGACACGCAAGTTATTTTCCACCAGCGCTTTCTATTTGTAACCCTTGACTTCTTAGAAATTAGATGTTTTACGCGTTAGCTGTCTTATCTGCTGACGTGTTGATAGATTGACTGTTCGTCGATGACTGATCACTGGAGTGCATAATGAGCTGCCTATATAGCTTTTATTATTGCATATGATTTCCATTACGATGATGGTTTTATGTGCAACCTTACTGTTATAACCTCCTCACGAAAATGGACTAAATTTTCGTCCTGATCGAAAATGCGTAGTTGTATATAATTAATAATGCGTTCAACAATCGGTAAATAAATAATTTGAGCTGAAACTTCGATGATCTTGTATGCTAGCGGTACAGCTGGAAAAAATTCGTAAATAGTGTGAACTTTACATCCGTTTATGTACGCTCCAGTAGTAATATTGCACTCTACCCGTAATGCGTTTACCTTGAGAATAGCTACAGGTAAGTCCAAATTGTAAGTAAAGTTTTCCTCGAGCACTTGTTTAGGGAAACCGAACAATCGTCCTATAGAATCTTTTGATCTGAAATCAATGCTTTGACTACACAAGATGACGATGCGAAGTGTTTTACTGCTCAGTTTGATATGGATGAGAATATCGTCTGGTTGTAATGCGTCAACTAAAAATGTCTCAATATCTCGAATTTAGTAGGTGCCTGTTGGTAAAACTACTACTTGATCACCTACGTGAAATTTATTATTGCTTTCGTCAATATTTAGAACTGAATTGAATGTTAAGAGTTCTACTAAGCCAAGAACGTAGTTGTATTTTTATGACGATTCAATCATTGGAAAATATTGCGCTTCTTATACAGAAGAAGTACCCGACATACTTAGTGTTAATTTTTTTTCCATGACTACTAAAGAGCTAATGAATGATTTCTAACCGTCATCACCTTATATAGTTTTTGATAGGAGTCTTAAGCACAAATGACCGCAGTTGTAAGAAATAAAGTCTTGATATTTTTATGATTATATTCAAATTTACCGGCCCCAAGGTACATAATTAAATCGACAGGTGGCTGCAGATTACCAAAGCTGTTAAAGTTATCGACTTTATTACCATGTTTACGATATGCTACCCAATAAGTTCCGAGTAGTGGGCCCATTTTTATCATCAAGATTTAGTATTGCGGTTTCATAGTAACGTGGTCCACTAGCAGGTAAGTTATTTCGCATGAACACCCCTCGAAAAGCAGGGATTTTGAAAATTTTAGCGTATTTTAGTAGATCAAGATTAGTTAGAGCTCTATCAGGAAAAATTACCTCATCGATCTTTTTTTTTCAACCTTTTTCAGCATATGATTTTAAACAAACACCCAATCCTGTTTTATATGGTCTATGATTCAGACCTTTTCTAAGAGCGATATCCTCCATTCTTTTATCATGCCTTGGACTCTCTTGTATCTGATGTCTAGCTGCCTTAGTTGCATTAATACTTTTCAATATTCCTTGTACCCCATTCGCTAGTGCACTGGCTGCACTTAATCCTGCAAGTAAGATTATTAAAAGTAGAGCACACCGATACTAGCAGGGAGACGGAGAATTCGTGGTATTTTTACGTTTTTCTTACCACCTGCTTTCTTAACTGCACTACGTGTGCCTTTCAACACTGAACATATAAGTTTACGTGCATCTTTGCTTTTAGTTTTCATGTCCCGTGAGGCAGCTGTAATAACTACATTCAAGGCAGTGCACGGTTTCTTCTTTAGGCTCCTCTTCTTTTTCAGAATTATACCTAATTTACTTTTCAGCTTCATAGCACTTGTTATCGCCAGAGCAGCTGCTTTTACACCAACATTCAAATCTCTGGCTTTGACTCTTTGCCAAGCTCTCTCAGCTAAAACTCTATCCGCTGAGTTTATAGCGTCAACGTTTTCTCGATTCTAAGAATAAGCTATATCGTGCTCCTTGCATGCCGCGTCCGATTGGTTTATTCCCGGATCACCTCTACCGAGACGTTTCGAAAGCTTAGTACCTGGGAAACAACATTGATATCTCGGCAAGTGAAGTTCTATCGGTAGAGTATTTATTATCCTATCCAAAACACCGTGTCCGCTTTTGCAATGCATGATCATTACCTTTCAGAGGTTGGATCGCTACTGAGCACTAGAAAAGAAGACGGTTGTATTTATAGTTTTAATAATCCCTATGCACTTCTCAATGCATATTATATAAATGCTGTATTATTTAGCCCATGGATCAGATATGATTAAACCTTTATACATACCAGACATGAAGTTCAAAGAGCAATGCGTCATATTGCAAGTTCCAACCTTTAATAATGTTGTAAAACAGGAAAATCACCCAAATAAATATGGTGAATGACTTACCAACAGTATCCAAGCTGTATTCTGTGGCCCATTAAATTGTGGTAAAACTAATAGTCTGTCAAAATAGTCCTTCACTAGTGCATTCAAATTGGCTGAAATTTGAAAATCTATATTTGTATTCAAAGCCTTTCAATCAGCTGAAATATAAATTTTTGAAAGAGCTGTTGGAACCTATAAATGGTATGAAATATCATTCGTTCGTCGAACATGAGACTGTAGTATATCTTGATAGTGCTCTGCCAAATTCCATCATGATTTTTGATGATATAGCTTGTGAAATACAGGATAATGTTAGAGGCTTCTTTTGTATGGGGAGACACAAAAATATGGACTGCTTCTGTCTTTGTTAGTCATATGCTTAGGTAATAAAGCATCTTGTCAGAAATAACGTTAATCTTTTAGCTTTATTCCGTAAAGACGAAGTTAATTGGAGACATGTATGGTGATCGCATTAACTTAGATATGCCCTATGCTCAGTTTAAAGATTTGTGCTTCAGCTGCTGGGATGATGATAAGTATGGTTTTGTTGTAATCGACAAAGACAGACAAATGAATTGTGGTCGTTATAAAAAGGGCTTTGACAATTTGGCTATTGATACAGAACGTATATAAGGTAATCTTTTTATTATACTTCGATAGGTTGAACCGTCAACATGTATGAGTAAGACAAAGACGTATTTCATCAATTGGTAAAGGCACGAGAAGTCCCCAAAAAAAAGTATAAGCTGTTAAAGTTTGGAAGAGACTAAGTAGAAAAAGTATTAAGTGAAACTGTTGAGCCAATCAATGAGCCTATTAGCATAATAATGACACAAGCAAAAAAAAGGTAGTCATTTTGTGACCAACAATTATTTTTATAATACTCCCAAGCTACCCATCAAGCAAATAAAGGAAAAAAAAAGTTATAGCGACGATAAAACGATGTTTCAGTCTGCAGTCAGTCACAGTGAAGATGATGAGATGAATGTTATACTACAAAATAAAACTAATGATGATGGTAATAAGAAATTATTTGACAACTCACACTTTCTAATAATTGAAGAAAATAGAAAAGATTTCTTAGATTTGGTGTATGGGGTCAGAAAAGAAGATGATAATGTACAAGCTTGGTGATTTACCAATATACTTTGAGAACAATCAAATCAGGATGAATGAGTTTAAGTATCCGATGACTGTTGAATTAATCGAGCTACTCGTGAAAAAACATCCTGATGTATGTCAAATAACACATGATGATTATGAAAATATAAGCTTTTGAAAACTTTAAGTGTTCATAGAAAGAAATTCTTTAAAATGGAGCTATTTGAACGCACAATAGTAATTAATTTTATAAAATCATTTTTGATCCCTATGTTTGATCTCGTAGCTAGTAAAAAAGGAGAATAGTCATTACCCCGTTATAAAGTAGCTCAAAAAATGCAGCAAGAAGATTATGTTCACTGGGAAGATCCTGCTGTATTATAGGTTTTTAATTAAAACTCTTTTATGTCTTTACTTAATTTAGTAATGGTAGCACTTAATGTACATATATTATGACGAAGGTCTGTATAGCACAGCCGT
Source organism: Copidosoma aretas (assembly GCA_030522625.1). Lineage (NCBI taxonomy): Eukaryota > Metazoa > Arthropoda > Insecta > Hymenoptera > Encyrtidae > Copidosoma > Copidosoma aretas. The sequence continues at coordinate 16,972 of JAPYYV010002696.1, forward strand.
CGTATATATTCTGATCCACGCACGTGTGTCTCTTTCTGTGCACGCACCGCAGACACCGCTATGCATACACACGTATACTCGAACACACGCATACTACACCTTCCCCCACGAAATCTAATATACTTTAAATGTGCACCTCCAGTTCGTAAATGTTGCTTATTTTGTAAGCGCTTAGATCTGCGCACAGTCTAAGCCTTTTGCTGGGATGAGGGATCATGCACATTTGTAGTATTTACAGGTTCTTTGTCTACTTCACTACATGGTCCCATTTGATTACTATGTGGTCTCCATATCGTTTCTGGTTCAACCTCTACCAGAAATGTAATTCCGGTGTCTGATTCTTTAACTTCACAAGCTTTAGTCCACGAGGACTTTTCCGCTCTGTTATCTGTTACTGCTACAATGTCACCAATTTTAAAAGAAACAACATGATTTCCCGCATGATTTTGTATTTGTCTATTCTGTGCAAAGTACATAATAGTTTCAGAATCACGTGGTCTTAAAAGTGAGAAGCGAGACCGCAGTTCACGATCTAAGAAAAGCTTTGCAGGTGTTTGATTTGTTGCAGAACGAGGTGTGTTTCTGTAATCCATTAGAAATTGTTCAGTAGCACTGTATAAATCCAAACCATCCTTCATAATACATTTTACCTTGCGTTTAAAAATGTCAACTAAATTTTTAGCTGCCGTATTAGTAGCTGGATAGTGGCGAGAAGTGGTACTGTATCTAATACAATTTTTTATCATGTATTTACAAAATAAAGTGCCGACAAACGATTTAAAATTATCCGTAACTAAACGTGAAGGAAATCCTTAACGAGAAAATAAATCATCAAATGCAAAGTTTTTTTTTCGCCTATATTATTTATTAGAAACGCCTCTGGCCATTTTGAGTGACTATCAATAATCCAATAATCAACAGGATCATTTTATTATTCAACGGTCCCAGAAAATCAGCGTGTATTCTGTACCATAGAGTAGTAGGCCAAATCCACGGAGATAAAGATATTTTAACCGGATTTTTTTTCTTTGAATACAAGGCCTACAGGATCGTGTTATTTCTATCAAATCGTCATTCAAGGTCGGCCACCAAATAAATCCTTGAGCCAATGATTTCATTCTACAGATACCGAAATGATAGAACTATACTTTGACAGAGACCTAAATGATGAAACTATCATATTGAATCGGACGATCCAAAATATCATCAAATCTGTGAGCTAATATAGCTGAAACACTATATAGTGACGCATCACAAGTTAAAATAATTTGGTTATTTGGATCAAAGTGCACTAAAAGTTTTTCAGAAGTCAATTCTTTTTTTTATTATTTCAAAGGTGCTTTTACATTGATCCGTCCATACAAATCCTTTTTTTTCTAAGCATTGATACAATGGTTTTAATTTTGATGCTAAATGAGGTATGAATTCGCTGTAATAAAATTAATGTTTACAAGAAAACTTACTAGTTTTCGATGGGTTATTATTTTTTTTCGGACACATTCTAAATATATACCCTTGTACACCACAATCACTACAAAACTTAAATTTTATCGAACATTAGGATTTAAAATGATTACATTTACCATAACAGAAACATACTATTGTACTGTCCTTCGTCACCGCTTCCCTATTTGCTGACATTCGCGTTCTGGCTTGAGAACGCCCGTATCCTTGAGATGATAAGTTGCTCGAACAAAGACTTATTTGGACGCTATGAAATTCTGACGATGTTTCTGTCAAAAGTTCTGGATTATTCTTAGAAATACCTTTTCTAGATTGAGACATTTCAACTGATTTTGCAATTTTAATAAACTCTGATAATTTCACACTAGATTTCTTCAGTTGATCTTTAATATTATCATCTATTTCTTTTTTATCAAAACTTGGAGCTAAACTTTCCAATGCATTAATATAATCTTGAATTGATTCCGCATTTTCTTGTTTTCTTATACGAAGAGCGTTGCGATCCAAACACTTATTTCTATCTGGCTCGCAAAAATCTTCTAGTTTTTACTTGATATCTGCTACTATTTGTTTCAATATGTCTTACGTACTAATAGCTTATTTAATTTCAGAAAAACTTGTGGAGATAATTTAGTAAATAAAAGTGGTCCTTGTTTTGCTTCAGTAGTATCATTACATATTATAAATGCATTAAGTTTTGTCAAAAAAACCTCTAAATCTTTACCTTTTCGAAATACTTTAATGTCGCTCAAACTAGACATTTTGTGAAAGTTTTATTTGTTACCGCTATGTTCTTGTACACTTGCGTTGAGATCACTGTAATTTAGCACAAATAGGTCACTTTTGATTGTGTTACGTATGCTCGCCAGCAATTGATCTAACGACTCATCTTTACCACAAATTTATATATCCGTAAACGTATAAAAGATCTGTTTTGTTTAATGATTGGATCCAACTGGTTTTTTGTCTTTTATATCCTGTATTATTTCACTCAATTTCGTTTGGTTCATTCTTGAGCCACTTTTATCCTCGTCGCCATTGCTGTATTTAAGGTTAATAATTGAAACTCTTTTATGTCTTTACTCAATTTATTAATGGTAACACTCAATTATTCACATTTCTTACGACAAAGGTCTGTACATCACAACCGTCGTACATAGTCTGATCTACGCACGCGTGTCTCTTTCTGTGCACGCACCGTAGACACCACTCGGCATACATACGTATACTCAAACACACAGATAATACAGATCCTAATGCGCTAGTTGACCATCTACGATTGCTCATAGGTGAAAGATCAGCAGGAAATCCTAGCCACGACAACGAAATCATGTAAATCATTGAGGAGTTGCGTGAGGCTTGGTACGTATACTGATAGTGTCAGTATAAAAATAAGCATCGACGTGTTCGGACGTAAGCTAGGTAAGACCAAAGGCGGTAGCCGATAACCTGCTGGTCCTCCTGGTGCTAGGTATAAAGTTACAGCTAATGCACAATATGATATCCAAAATACGAGACTATGCAATGTTGCTGATCCTGTAGAAAATTTTGATGCAGTTAATCTAGCTTATTTCCAAAGAGAGCTTAATAACATCAGGCAAGTTATACATGACATGCATGACATGCAGAGCCTTAGAAAAAAGCATAAGAATGAAGAATCCAACATTCACTTATCAGACGTTAACGAGAATGGATTACAAGAAAAAGTCAGTGGTAAAAGAGCTTCGCAAGCCAGCTCGCCGCAATTATCCACGTAAAAAATATGATGTTCGTGGCTTGGATCAGACTTGACAAGCCGATCTTGTTGAAATGGTACCATTTTCTCGTGAGAATAAAGGTCATAGGTACCTACTCACCGTGATAGATGTTTTCTTCAAATATGCATGGGCTGTGCCCGTTAAAATAAAAACTAGTGAAGACGTTACAGCAGCAATGAAGTTCATATTAAAAAAAGAAAGAAAACCAATAAACTTGCAAACTGATCGTGATAAAGAATTCTACAATTTAAATTTCTAAAGTCTCATGCAAAAGTGTAAGATAAATTTGTACTCAACCCATAGAAATCTAAAAGCTTCAATATGTGGGCGATTTCATCGCACTTTGAAAAATTTCATGTGGAAAGATTTAGTCTGCAAGGCAACTATAATTAAACTCATGCTGTAAAAAAATTGCTCAAATCAAATAACAATCGAAAACATCAAACCACCGGCATAAAACCAATAGACGTGACAGCCCAGAACCAATCCAAGTCTTACAAAAATGCAAGCGTAACAGCACCAAATTGAAGCCCAAATTCAGAGTTGGTGATAGAGTGCGTGTAAGCAATGCGAAACAAGAATTTGAAAAGAGCTATGCGCCTAACTGATCAACAGAGATTTTTACAAGCATAAGAATAGCAGCAACAATTCCAACGACGTACTATCTCAAGGATTATCAAGATAGGCCCATTTGCGGAGGGTGTTACGAGCAGGAACTGCAGATAACCAAACATCGGGATACTTACCTTGTGAAGAAGGGCCTTTGACGGTGCGGGCGTGGCAATCAAGTTGTTGTCAAGTGGTTGGGATTCGACAGTACCCACAACAGTTAGATCGATAATAATAATGTATAGAATATATGAATATGTATAAAACTTTAGTTAAAGAAAATTGAATGCAATTAAGGAATAGTATATAAATAGTCGAGATATAAAGAACAACCATTGTTTATTTGTATTTACGATATTGGGCATAAGAAAGTTTTAAACTATTTTCATCATATACAACAAACAATTTAACTTATTTACAGCTTCCAATAAAACGTTGAAGAACTTTGTATCTTCTAAAATAGCAGTAGATACTTTGTTCGGTAATAATTTTTGGAACTCCTCTAATTCGGTGACGACTTTGGGTCCAAACATCGTCTTTCCTATCCTCAGCCTAGTCACTATAAAGTGGTGATCTTCTTTCATCTCGTTCGGTCTTCTGGTTGGTAGGAAACCGTTGTTGTTGATTTCATTGAGCGCTACGAGATCAATCTGCAACAAAAATAAATAATGAGCGTGTATATATGTATTTATGAGTGTGTGTGTAATGTGTGTTGTGTGTGTATGTGTGCGGGCGTGATACTGATCTTAAGTATATCTGTGTTGCTTGAAAGGTGATGACGCGCTTTAAGAGCTCTGCTGGTCAAGATCAGTCCTATTAGGACCGTGACTGCCCCCTCCACTTTCGGTAGCTCCACTGTGGCAACCACCTCTATAGCTTTTTCTATCGGACTGGCTGGCACCTCTCTCCTCTGATTGGATGCTTTTATGATGCTGTAATGACCCCATGGTAAAGTATCTGTTTGGGCAGGCTGCAGGTGATGCTTGACGTCATGCGCACTAAGCGCGATTTTTGTTTCTTTTTCAGTGAACATCTGTTGGTGACGTGATCTGATGTCTCTCTGCTCTCTAATCATGCTAGTTTTTTCATAGAAGCACACGATGTATTCGTTAAAAGTTATCGTGTCTTTCACTACGTTGCTTTTGACACCCTTGGCCTTTTTCAATAGTTTTTCATCTTGTATCCTCACACCGTACATTTTTCTTCATAATCCTACGAATTCTAGTATGATTTTCCCATCGCAGTCGTCCTTCATTTTCTTATTGACTCGAGGTAGGTTGAACTCATTGTCGGTAGGATAGTCTGATGTATCGAATTCTTGAATATTTTCATGCATCACATTGTTAATATTCTTGTTTGTTATCTCATTCATAAGACTATCCGTATCTGTGTACAAGCGTTTGCAGTGATCTATTTTACTTTTTATGAAATCATAATGGAATTGATATACAAGTGTCTTGGACAGATTCAATACACTTCGTTCAAGGTATATTGGTTTTTAATGTAGATGTCGGTTCGTAACAACTGTATGGCTACAAGTTGCTCGTCAAATATATCACAGCCCTAGAAATTTGGTAATTTGATGTATGCTTCTGCACCATATCGTCCCTCCCACTTGTTGACAAGCTTTACATTGACAAGCTTTTTCTCTTTTTCCATCGTATTACCAAAGACTGCGTTATTAAGTAACTTACACTGCATTTTCCCAAACTCATTTTTTGCATTTTGACGCTAAGCACTATTAAGATGTATGTACTCTTTTAACCAAGGTTTCTGATTGAACTGTAGTACTTGATGATTTTTATAATTTTGAGGCCATAAGTTACAACTTGCTTTGGGAAACGATAGTAAATCGCATAGCGGGTTGTGTCGTGCAGCATAGTCATAAGATTATCCTGCTTTAGCGCTGGCTGTGTGCTCAGCACAGCAAAGCATGTCTTTGTGAGTATCGTGGACTGCTTGAGGATACTCGAGACCCACTACAAGCATATGAACTATTTTAACATCATCCGCAACGTTTAAAATACCCCAAGAATTCACATTCTGCGTCCACCGGAAACCACCGCAAGGTAGGTTGAGTCATTGTCCAGCTATATAAATTATTGACGTCGTAATACAAAATGTATTAATCTTCATTGGATTGATATCCTTCTTTCATATACTGATTATTGGCTTTAGCATGGCGTTTACAGCATTGGCTGATTCCACCACGGATACCACGTTCAATAAACATTACTATATTTATATCACTTAATAATCCTAATTTAACCTGTAAAATATTAAAATATCGAGATTTATGCCTAAAAAATACATTTAATGTGATATTTCCCTTTGTATACTTCAACATGGCATTCCATTACAGGCCTGATGTTGTCCAATAGTGAGCAGGGTCCAACTCATATACTTCGAGATAATTATTTCTAAAGTTCTTAAATTCTTGGGCTAGTAGAATCACATCTGTCTTCTGATACAAGTCAGAATGTTGTCCAAGTGTCTCGATGTTAAACTCGTTCCATACATGTTTAGCATGCTCGTATTCTTCATCGGTAATATAAGACTCATATAAGCTGCTGTAGAAATCATCTTGAGATGGATGACTCTCCTTTTCGAGCTTCCCAAATAAAGAGACGTGGTCGTATGGAAATACTCCCTTTCTTTTTAATAAACCAATCTGCTCTATAGTATACTTATCATCCTCAGCAAATACTCTCCAAAATCTCAAATTTCCCCAGGTATTATGATAATTTGTCTAGAGACGATGCCATACATTTGAAGGTTTATGTCAGTCCCTCAATAAATTTCTTGAAGGATATGTATCTTCCTTTGGTTTGCGAAAGAAGCTGCACTCATCTGGGAAAGCAAGCAGCGAGCTCTTTTATAAATAGATGTGAATCATAACCACTTAAATACTGAAAAACCACAGGTATCACTTTTGAGTATTGACAGTTAAGGTTACATGAATTGTGTGCAGGGCCACGATATTTGAAAATAATACACGTAATTTTAAATGAAAATTACATGGTTGCATAAGATTTTTTTCTTTCGTGTTAAAAGGCTTATTGCAAATGTGGCAGAGAGTAGCTTGATCAAACTCGACTTTTTCTCTGAGAGTTAAGCTCAAAATTGGCCTTGGATTTTTATGTTATCCTTGCAATTCTAAGGCGAGTGAGTGAAGGTTATTTACAAACCACTTGGCTGGTGTTTTATCATCTTCTCCACTTGCCTGTAGCTCTTATACTGCGATTTTCTATCACAATAACTGCAATTTATGAAAAATTCAATACTAAATGCTTTATGCTGCTTATAGGCACGATCACTTTCTACATTATTTAAAAAAAATTGATTTATTCAATAATAATATCTACTTATAAATTAAATTTTCAATATTTTGATCCAGGAAGTTTTTCAGTTTTCAAGTACAAAAATTACATATTAATAGATAATTATTTTAATGTACATTTACTCAAATAAAAGCATCATGGTTTTTAATGATGATTTATTAAATAAATAAACTCCTTCGCTTTATCAGTAGAAAAAATATTGTTAGTCGTTTAGCGTTACCCAGAATGCACCACGTGGAGGTTTTCATGAAAATTAGGAAATCACAGCAAACATCTTTTCTTAACGTCATGTAAAATATATTGTAAATGACTTTTAAGATTCGAATAATCAAATCAAAACATCATTATAAAAAAAAAAATTAAAAAAACAATACGTGTATCGGAGAATATTAGGTTATTGCGAAAAATTACAAAAAAAATTTTTAAGAATTTTCAGAAATTCTTTTTATTGATTGAAATAAGAATGAAAATTTTTTTTTTATATATATTTAATTTTAGAGATTCATTTATATAGAAGAAACTTAAAAAAATTTTTGAACGCAAAGTTGAGCTGAAGGCCCTAAAGGTAAATTTATAAAAAAAAAATTGAAAAATTTTTGAACGCGACGTTGTGCAGAAGGCCCTAAAATATAGCTGAAAAAGCTTATCTAAGCTTAGCGTACCGCATAACCATTTAAGATCATGGAAGGGAGAGAGAGGTTCGCGTATTTGACCTCTCTTTTACACCCAAGGGCTCAAGAAGTTACGCTTACGCGTTACGTGCTTCATGGGACCGCGGCCTTAGCATAGTGGCTATTAAAATCTTACAGAGGATGACTTTAAGTTGACAAATAAATACATCTGATTAATTGTTTTAACTAGTATATATCTATTTGTCACCTTAACGTGCTGGAATAAGTAGGTAGAGGGTTGGTTTCGAAAGTCAACTGAGTTACTAATCGGTGAATTAAATAAGTCTTAAATAAATCTTATGTCACGTTTAACTTAAAGGTAAGT
>JAPYYV010002697.1:0-37575 GCA_030522625.1 Copidosoma aretas
AACACAATAATTTCACTGCATAACGTATATGCATGAATCATTTCACGAAAAACGGGACATTTCTTACGGCCACGGCAAATATTTTTTCGAGTCGATTTCAAAATTAGTGTACCCTGTTTAAAAAAATTTTCGACTCGAAGTAATAACATACGTTCTTTATAAACATACGCTTCATGAAATATCTCAGTTTTTGTGAAATGACCCATAGACATTATTTACTATAAGCTGCAGAATCCCTAAAAATGAGGAGGAGGAGGAGGAGGCCGCCGCCGCACGGTGGATTCGTTTAAAAATTTTGTTTTGTCTTTTTTTTGTAGCTGGATCGTTTTGTTTTTTTCATTTATTATTTTCAAGTTACGCATCCGGTGACGAAGGATTGCGGGGGATATCTTGTTTTTTTCTTTCTCTTTTCAAACATACGTACACGTACAGATGCTTCTGGTGCGCGGGTGAGAAAAGCTGTTCGCGAGCGCGTCGAACGGAGACGCGCCGTGTACCGCCATTGGGCTTATTAGTCACCGCGCGGACCGATCGATGTGGGTGTTCTTACGGATTCAGCTTTTTTTTTGTTTCTCAATTTCGCAAAGCGAATGCCGCCCCGATCGTCCAGCTCGGGCGAGACTGTCAAAAGTGTTTTTCGAACCCCACGACAGCTGTAGAGCTTGCACTATGATGCATTTATGTACACGAATACAACAACGTCGTCACTTCTCCCGCGGCAAACCCCTTGGCATCGGATACAGCCGGAGTACAGTTGGTCATGGGACAGCGTCGTTTTAGATAAAAGCCCCGGCCTGCAACCGCGAACCGAGGGGAGAGAGGCCTATATACACGTGTATCGCGCGCGTCCGATACGCCAAAACACATCCCCCCCCCCCCTTCCCCCCGGAACCCCAACTTTAATTTAGCGAGAGAGCGAGCGGTGCAGCGTGCATTATTCATTTGTCGTCGTCGTCGGGCGCGCGAGCGGGAGATAAACAGAGGCGGGGGACGACGAACAGCGCGCGGGCCCGAAACTCTGGTGTGCACGCGAGGCTGGAACAACGGGGGACACGTATAGTACACGTGTACGTTATGAGTGCATGGTGGAGGGGGAGTTAAATATAGACGTTTTCCGGTCGCGCTGCGGGTTCGTTCGAACGAGGGCGAAAGATCGGCGAGTCCTCCTCTTTTTTTCCATTTCTCCGTCCCCCATCCACCGGTGGATGAAATTTGACGACACGCCGCGGACAGTTCGATTTCGAAAAAGAGGAACGATCGGCGATTGGTGCCGTCTCGTCGACGTTACGCATGCGTGTATTTGATACACAGTTACCGATCTTCGTTAAAAAACACACTTCGTGCAGCACAATAGCACACAAATTTAATGCTGTGGATCCGATTCAGAAAACCTGCCGCTGATTAATGAGTATTATTTTATCGAAATAGAGGTGCGTACGTATTGCAGAAGAGAGAGGCAACGGACGAAAACCGCGCCGAGATCGTGATGGGTGGATGGGTCAACGGGCGCGACACGGGCTGCCGATATGCGTACGTGTGGTGTATCAATGAACGAGCGCGTTTTCGATAAGGAAGCAGCGTCCGCGGAGGAGGAGGAGGAGGAGGGGATCGGTTGTGGATGTACGCAAAAAAAAAAAAAAAAAATTGCGCAGGCAGCCGGGCGGGCCGCTTATCGCATCCGCTCACTCCAACCGCTCAGTCGGGTTCTGCGCTGATGTGCCATATTTATTGATAACGCGCGTACGTTTTAACGCTGATAACTGTGTACGTAAGTATTTTACAAACCGGCGTCGTGTGTTTTGTACGTACCGATTAAGCTGACTAATATACTTATTCATCGCACCAGACACGAGTAATTTTAGAATCTTAGAACGAGAGAAGACGAGCCGATGCGTCTGTATACTAGACACGCGCGTTTCCGGCCGCTCTTTTCCATCGTTCGCGCGAAAGTTTTTTTTCTTTCTCCATCGGCCAGAGCGGATCTCGTCTCAAAATTATCGCGAGACAAGAAATAATCGGCTCGTTTGAGTTTTCATCCGTCTTACGGATAACATCTTGCGTGGGGGTACATAACGTACGTAATTATTGTGTCGTAGGTGCGCACGGTGGATGCTTGTATTGCATGCTTGTATGCATGCGTCAAACATGATTGGGGAAAAAAAAAAAACTTTCCAAGTGCGCGGCCGTGCGAAAGTCGAGAGGTATAAATATACGCGCTCGAGGCGCTCCGACGGGGTTTTGTACGCGTATGCGCGTGCTGCAACGTTCGTCGGTATACAACAACAACAACAACAACAACAACAACAACAACAACAACAACTGTGCATACGATAAATAATGACTTTTTGGAGCGCCCTGGTACGAGAATTTTTGGAAATTAGCGCGACACCAGAGCGGTGTTTCGATCCTGGCCGAGGCGATCGCAAAAAGTTTCGCCCTTTTTGTGCGTGCGTATATTTTTTTTATCTCGAGTGAGTATCGGGTTTCTGTGACGAGCGGGTTTCTCGGGAAGTTTAAAAGATTTGTCAAAGTATACCTTTCGTAACAGCCTTTCGGTACGCGAACACCGCGAAATCTACTTCTTTGCGATCGACCATCGATCCGATGTGAAAAGTATACCTTTCTCTTTTCCCCGTATTTAACGCTTCATGCATGTATGCACGTACAAACAACATCGCCATTATTCATACACGCATGCATAATATGCACATTATTCCCGCAACCCGTATTTTTATCGCTTCAAAAGTATAATTATTGAAATATTCAAAAAAAAACACACGCGCGAAATATAAAAGAGCTGTATGGAAAATAAAAACTCCCCGACGCGATCAACATATTACGCGCGTGGTATGCGCAGGCCAGTACCGCGAAAATCTCCCGATAATAACACGTTGTGCGTGGCATCGGCGTCAGTATATAACGAGAGAACGGGTCTGATGGTGCAGTATGCACATACCCACCTGTAGCATGATATTTTACGCAGGCCTCGAAAATATATTGCACACTTGTGCCTCGCTCGCGCCTTTATAGGTACTTCCCTCGGCGATATTATTATAATATAATAAACGACGCGCCAAACTGCAAGTGAGCCCCTCACCTCGTTCATACACCGCGGCCAAAAAAGACCCGCCGCGTCGCGCGTGCACTTATTGCCCAAAAAGAGCGAAAAAAACAGCACATCCGCTCCTGCTCGTATATTGTATGCATACTTGTGGGAGATAAAAAGAGCGATCTCTCGCGCGCGCGCGCTCGCCGCGGTGAGTATATAAAGTTGCTCGCGCCATAAATGGCTCGTCCGCGATGTGAAACGGCGCGCAAAAGCAGCCGCGTGATGATTGATTCGGGATTAAATCTCTCGCTCGGCTCCGCTGTGCTCCGGAGCGCTCGAAATATATTAAATCCTCGTGTATCTCGCGTGAAAATTTTAGAGGGTTTGGGGGTGGACGATAAATTTGGCAATCTCGCTTTTGTGGATCGAACGGAGAAATGTGTGGACTCTGCAGGTTTTGAAATAAAATCATTGAAACGAGAAATTTCGCATTTTCATGCAAAGTATGACGGATCGAATAAAAATGTTGGCTCCCGGTGGAGATAATTATGCAAGCGTTTTCGGTATCACTGAGAAAAATTTTTGCTGTATTTGTACGGCAACATTGCAGAAACTGTACGAGTCTTACAGATAATGCATTGTAACCTTGCAGTTTTTGCAAGGCTCTCTGACTAAAGCTGCAATGTTGTGTCGAGCAGGAACAAACCATACTACTGTTGCATTGCATGCATTGCATACTGTTACAATGCATTATCTGCAAGACTCGCTACTGCTAGAGGCAGCAGTACAGTTCCTGCGATGTTGCCGTACAAATACAGTAAAAATTTTTTCTCGGTAATGATGATTGCAGTTGTCATAATAATGATTTGTTTTACACTCGGCGAATCTTTGAATTCAACATTTTTAAAAAATGTAGCGGCCGATGGCTTTTACTTTTGCTTTAGATTTTAGACGAGTGGTGGCGTATTCGTCCAATGCACACAATGCAATTGCACATCCCTATACTTTATATGATATATATATGATATATATTATATGCCATATACCTATATCAATTTTACACTACTCGTATCCCCTATCAATGTTTATTTACGTTTAATGTATGGTTGTCGAATGACGAAAGTTTTGTGGCTACTACTTAGGAGTACTTAAATACGTTGGCAAACTCACAATGGAGATGAATGACGAAACTGAAGATACTGTTTTTAAAGCCGAAAAAAAACACAAGTGTATGTTTGAAGGTTGCAATTTGAAATTTGTGAAACCTTCGACACTAAAATGGCACACAAATCTTCATCTTAATAATGTAAGTTCTGGGGAAATTTGGTCTGCTGTATCTATTATATTTTTTTATTTTTATCGTTTTATTCGTAGAGACCATTTCAATGTTACTTTGAGGGTTGCGAAAAGTCATATTCAAATCCTCATCATTTAAAACGTCACATTGAACAAACTCACTGGAATAAGAAGCAGAAAGTATTGTACGTTCATGCGATTGATAAAAATTGGACAGCTCTTTCATTATAATTGTCTGGCAATAATTTATTGTTATTGCAGGTGTGAATTTTGCCAAAGATTTTTTAGTAATCCGTGTAACTTAAAGCGTCATATTAAGAGGAGCCACAGTGATGATTCGAAATTCTGTTTACAATGCAACAAAAGGTTCAAACTGGAGACTTTGTACGTAGAGCATATGGTGTTGTTTCATAATTTGCAGGGATATAAACTGAAATCGTATGAATGTGATCAGTGTGGCATAGTATTATCTGCCTATCAAAGTTTCCTAATACACAAGAAAAAGCATTTGAACCGTACGATACTTTGTACTTATTCAAATTGTTCCGCAATGTTCAACTCGTTTCGCTTGTTGAAGGAACACAACAAATCTGTTCATCCTATAAGTGAGTCAAATATATTTTAAAGACAATTTTTTAAATTCTGATAAATTTAATTGTATTATTTTGCAGCTTACATTTGTGATGACTGCAATAATCAATTTCCTCTCAAATACAGTTTGAAGAAACATATTCTATCCAGACATTTGGGTGTTAAACTTAAGACTGTTGCGGCTAGTGAATTTATTTGTCCATATGAAAGTTGTAATAGAATTTATACCTTTAAAAGGAATCTGAATCAACACATCTATACCTATCATGAAAATAAAACATTTAAATGTGACGTATGTGATCGCGAATTATCCACCAAACAAAAACTTCGGCAACATAAATTAAAAATACATAAAATAGAATGAAATTGAAAGGACTAGCTGGAATAAAATCGAAGCCCTAAATCATGCCACTTAGGAGGATAAAAGATTAAAACTATAAGGCGAAATTAATAGAGATTTACAATTATTTTACTACGTTTTAATATAATCAAAGCAAAAATAAAAGTTTTTGATTGCGGTAAAAATATCTTTATTAAAATACTGTTTCATTGTAAAAGAGTACATTATTTATATCTTAATATTCGATGAAAAATAAGTGAATAACTTACAATTGCATTACAAACTTAGAAAGTTCGTTTATTGAAACATCAAGTTGACGGATGTTTTTCATTATATTATCAATATTTAAGGTTACTTTATTTTGTGCACGTATCTTACCAATGAATGGTTTAACACAACTGCATACAATCTGCCATTTTATCTAGGACCTTAGCTTGAATTTAAATGGCACCATGCAAATCATTGATTCTTTTACATCCAAAAAGTTCATTTTTAGAATATACATTCTACACAGCATTGTGCACTGAACAAATATTACTAACATTTGACTTAACACAACAAAACAGTTTCTATTATGGATTTCAAATTAAAATATTACATAGGCTTTAGGAATATGTATATACATAATATTTAATGTAAAAGAAATTTAATAACCAATGTGTAAATATATATTTTATAATTTTTTATTTAAGATTTAAAAATAAAAGATTATTACAAATTACTTGTCTGATTTTTTCGTTTTAGCTGGGGCTTCTTGTGCTTTCATAAGCTTCCTAACAATTTTCTGTTCTTCAATGAGAAAAGCTCTAACAATCCTAAAAAAATAATAAATCTTTCAATAAATGAATGAATAAATATTTCAGTTCGATAAGTTTATCAAATATACAAATTTATGTAATGTATGAAAATGAAATAAGAACACTTAGTATTACAAAATAATTGATTAAATGACTTAAATTTGTTCAACAGTCATATGCTCAAATTAAAATCATTGTCAATGAAACAATATACGTGAAAAAGATGACCTGCAAGTGCTAAGTCTTCTCACCTTTCTTTGACACACTTGTGGCACAACACTCCACCATACACTCGCTTGACAGTCTTCTTTCTCCTGCACATGCGAGAACGCTCCATAGGCCTTGCAGGCTGGATGCCTCTGAGTTTGTCTTTGCATTGCCCACATCTGGGGATCTTCTTAGGCTTTTTCAAGTACTGGTAAACAAGCTTACCTCCAGGAGTACGAACACTGTAAAAAAATACATGTGATTCAATCTGACATGGATGAGTAAGGAAAACCTATACTAGACATCATTAATCTCCTTCATCAAGATTAGTTATCAAGTGAAGCCCTTGCTTTAATTGGTGCAGTTATTGTTTGTCAGCAAATTTAATCCTTAAAAACGAAAATTTACCACTAGATAAAATTGTTCAGAACCCGCTATTTTAATACTTGAAATAACTTTCTTGACTTAATAAACTGATTATATTTTCTGCGTAGATTGTTGTATTCACAGTTTGACATGATTAAAGATAAAACTTGTGATATTGTCAAAATTAAACAGATTTACTGCAACTCTAGTACAGATTTTCAACTTCCATCAAAAGGACAGTGACGTTCTCAAATTCGTGTGCTTTTGGTATTCATTGAAGGCATTGCATTACCATTTATGTATGTATTTATTTTACAATTACTTTTGCCACCGACACGTGTCGTATGAGCTGAGAAAAGTGTTTATCAAAACATAACCACTACATTATCAACCAACAACCCCAAATCCCCCCCTTGACCACCAAATCCAAAAACTCCAAAAACTGACCAATGTCACCCACATTACTGATAAACAAGTGGAAAACAAGACTCTACACAAAAGTTCCTCCAGTAAATAAAGTTTTATGAATACAAAAAAAACAAAGTTACGTACACTCGTCGTCTGTTGCTCTTTGTGTTGTACGACAAACGTCGTCGGTAGGTTAGACGCTGGACCATCTTGTTGCTGGAAAAGAAAAAACCTTGGTTACACCAACTTCAGTGAGAATAAAAACGGCTGCGACACCCTCGTCTCCACGATAAACCGGCCACTACGTTATTTAGGGCCAGGAATCGCGGATGATTACGCGAAAAGTGGATTTTGATCGGAAAAATTTGTCGGCGTACGAACCTGCGGTCGGCCGACAACGAGGAAGAAAAAGATATCCGAGATCCGAGCGCCGACTGACGGAACGAGCTCAAGTGCGCAACTTACGCGCGCACAAGTATTATACTGTACTGTAGTGTACTTTTTAGTTGAAGGCTCGAGTTTGATATTTTTTTCATTGATTTTTTAATGTTTTTTCGACATCCATTTATGCCGCAGAAAAAAGGGAAATTTTTAATAAACATGTAGCTTAGCACACCTACATTTGTTTAGCTCAAATTTTTTTACGTCAAAATCAGTCAGTGTTGTGAAATATGAACGTCTCAAATGTCTCTCAATCTGCCAAAGTGCCAATACGCGTATAGCAGACGACAATTTATTCAGAATTGTAAAATTTGTAAAACAAATCATGCAGTTGAAGTAAATACTTTATCATTTTAGGTCAAATAAATTTTGGGACATTTAATTCGTGATCATCATGTCTGGAACCTGTGTGACTAAAATTTTGAAAAGATCGTTCTTTACAAAATTTTTTAAATCCACCCTGGAGGTACCATACATTGCATAATTGTTACTGTTTGTGAATTTTGTAAGAGTATATAAAAAATTTGAGAATTATTTTATTTCATAGAAAGTTGGCGTCATGCAAGCGGAAAATTTCGGAAAGTACAGCATCGTCAAACCAGGAATCGTGTCTCCAATGTTAGAAGTTCCATCATACATTCCAAAACCACTATATGCTGAAACTGGGGAGTATGGAGAGCCCCTGAAGGAGCCAGAAATCAAAGACAAAAATCAAATAGAATGTATGATACACAGCTGTCTTTTTGTTAAAAAAGTTTTGCAGCAAATTCGAGCTGATGTCAAGGTGAATTAAATCAGTTGTATATCAGAATGGTCTTTCTAATGGGATAATCTATGCAGCTCAATTATAGGCAGGTGTAACAACTGACAATTTGGATAAGAAGATACACGAGATGATAATTACAAATGGAGCCTACCCAAGTACTTTAAGTTATAAAGGATATCCAAAATCAATATGCACCAGTGTTAATAACGTTGCTTGTCATGGGATACCAGATGACCGTGCTCTATTGGATGGAGATATTTTGAATATTGATGTTACAGTAATAATTCAATAGTGTTTTGATAGTTTTTTTGATTGATCACAATGGTATATTTATTTAATCAATGTCAGGTCTTCCTTAATGGCTTTCATGGAGATTGTTCTGAAATGTTTGAAGTTGGAGAAGTTGATGATGAGGGAAAGAGATTGAATCAAGTCGCAGAAGAGTGTCTAATGAAAGCAATCGAAATTTGTAAGCCAAATGAAAAATTTTGTAGTATAGGTAACTATTGTTATTGCTATTATGTTTTTAAAAATGACAGTTAATTCATTACAAAATTTTTTAGGTAATGTCATTGAAGAAACTGCTCACACCCATAATTACAATATACTACCAGCTTTTGGAGGTCATGGTATTGGTGCATATTTCCATGGTCCCCCTGATATCTACCATTTTGGTAAATATTTCAAATTCTAAAAATTTTTAGCATGAGCAATGATTTTTTTCTGTGTGTAATCAGCAAACAATTTCGAGGGAGTGATGAAACCAGGAATGACTTTCACAATAGAACCTATCGTGACTCAAGGTGGGCATGATGTAGTTATACTAGAAGATGGCTGGACCGCAGTAACTTTAGATAATGCTAGAACGGCACAAATGGAACACACGATACTGATAACTGATCACGGGGCTGACATTTTAACTAGGCCTAAGTAAATAAACTGTAAATAACAAATTTATAATAAAAAAAGATTATTCTTTATTTATTGTTGAAAATGCTTAATAAACTGTAGAGATAATTATAACTCCATTTGTAGAAAGCAATAAGGTGGAAAATTCAAAAATTAGTTGTGCTCCTTTAAATGAAATAACTCCAAGACCGTTACACCACTTGACTAAATTCAGCCAGGTTCCAATTGTGCGTGACAGAAATTGGTCCTTTAATTTCTACTCCTTTTTCTTTTGTGATTACTGCAACGTGGTACTAGAATAGTAATATCAGTATGATGTTTTTGTCAAAGATCATGTATCATTGATCATTTTCATTAAATTACCTTGGGAAAAGATCTTGCATCTCTGTAGAAAAGAACTTCCATGACTTTGACAATAAGATCTAAGGCTTCTTGCTCTGTCATCTGACTGTTGGCTTGATAAGCCTTAGCTAAGATTGGAGTGGCTATGTATGCTCCGTAACCTGTTGCAATCACGGATTCCATGTATGCTGTTCCTAACTTGTCGACTGTCCCTAAAAATCTAAAGACCAGAGAAAATTGATTGCTATTTCAGTAACTGCTTGTAAATAGTATAGCTACAAAGGAATATGCTTACATTTCATCGTTTTCTATCCCACCAATAATAAAGTTATTCCACAAGGGATCAAAGTTGGACCTTTTGTTGTACAGGACTCTTGTCATCCAACAGTGAAGAGCCTTTGGTTTTAGTGTGAACCCATCATCAAGGCACTGCTCATCCAGACTAGGTGAATCCAAATAACGAATTATCACAAGCGTCAACGAATTGATATTGTAACTTGAGAATAAATCTTACATTTTC
Source organism: Copidosoma aretas (assembly GCA_030522625.1). Lineage (NCBI taxonomy): Eukaryota > Metazoa > Arthropoda > Insecta > Hymenoptera > Encyrtidae > Copidosoma > Copidosoma aretas. Next base: position 10,033 of record JAPYYV010002697.1, read on the forward strand.
TGTTCGATGATGCTCTTGAGGTACTGATAATCAGCATAGTCACCACCAGCCCCCATAATTATGTTATTATTGACTTTCATCACGCGCTGGCAATTCCGGAATTTGGCAAGTGAGCCGTAAGATCCCAAGGTGTCAGCAGCTATCAGAACACCATCCTTGAAGCGCATACCAAGAACCGACGTACCCGTAACTATCGGAGTACTGAAACATAATTAATTTATCATTACTGATTTAAAGGTTAAGTCGGAAGAATCTTCCCCAGTTCGTGCAGTTTAACATGTTGCGTACAACTAACGCACCTCCAGAGTAAAACATCAATTTTTTATCTCATTAAATAGTCAGGAATATAGTAATGAAGACACATTTTAACAAAAACAAAAAAACAAGCCAGAGCACAAAAGGGAGCACAATGGTGACGACATAAACTATTGAAAAGCCGGACTTACTGTAATCTTTTGATAGCCAGGTTGTCGGGACTAGTCGCGGTCGTCCCCGGGAAGTTGTAAAGGGCACCTGGTGCCGGACCATTGCGCCAAAAGGGTGAAGCACCGAAGTAATCTGCTTGATTCATGTTTATGATTTGTGTGTTGTAGTTTTAGTTTTCAAATGTCATCCTCTCTCTCGACTGTCGACTCTCGCGGGGATGGGCGATTCTGGCAAATCTGCACGATTTTATTTTTCGATACTTCTCGCGGGACTCGTTTTTTCCGAGAGTCGATTCTTTAATCAATTGATAATCGAGTTAATAAATGTTTTAAAGTTTTAATAATTAATAATTTAAAAACTCTAAGTAATCGTGGTGTCCAATCGTACGTAATGATTTCAATTCAACAATTCGGAGCTCCATTGTACCCTACTCATTTTATTTTGTTTTCGCTTTGAAAGTGGGGATAAAGCGTACGTAAATTTGGAGCGCTCCTACAGATTGCGTTAATGAAATTGGTAACTAAAAAGTCTGTATTTTCTAAAACGATTTGTCATAATCCTATTAACTTGTACATAACATGTACGTCGTTTCCAAAATATATTCAAAAATATTAAATGACAATAAAAATGAGCGTTGAGCGATCGAGTGGAAAAAGTACCAAAAAATTTTGGGCTTCATCGAAAAAATTATATTTTCAAAGTAATGTAAAGTACTTAACAATAAAGTTTGCGGATATTGCGGATTGCAGCATCCGTGCATCCCATATTCCCTATATAAAGTGTCAGCAACTTCAGCGAGTGCTCGCGTTGCTCACTTAGTTCGCCTGCCACGGCACACGCTACCTGGCGCCTGGCGCCTGCCGACAGTTTACCACCACTCTCCTCTCACTCTCCTCGAGGACGTCGTCGTGGCTCATTCATCCAAGCACATCACCTTATACATACGTGTAGCTTATTGTCATCATTAATTTGCAGTGCCATCCGCGGGAGTACAACGTATGACGACAACAACGTCGCTGTCCTGGCAGCAGCTGTTGCCAGGAGCCGAGTTCTTCTTGTGCTGAGGAAGAAGAGAACGATGGCGTGAGAGGCAGAGAGCGCGAAGACTTTGGCACGCGCGCGACCAGAGGAAGAAGCTAAATCAGCCAGGATGGCGAGGTCCAACTGTCCAGGCGGTGGCCTCTTCGTCGTCGAGGGCGAGGTCAGCCTCCTCATGACTGCCATGCGACGCGGCGTACGCTGGTCCTCGCATTCCCATCAGGTGAGGGGGTGGATTTTTTTTGGACCTTTGAGTTACGTGTTTTTCACATGACATGAGAGGGTGTCATATGGTGGGGTTGTTTTTGTTTGTCCGGTGCAATGTTGTCAATGTGCGCAAGTTTTAAAAATAGAGCTGCAGGGCTTCGGAGCAAAGCGCGCACTGATTTTGCTCTGCTGAAGGTGGAATGTGCGTGTGATCGTGAAAAAAAAACGTGACGTTTCGTTGTGTCCATTGACGTTATTTTGCATTGATAATTGGAAGCTCGTCGTTGGGGTGGTAATCTTTGTTCTTTTGGTTTTTAACACATTTGAAAGGAGGGAACGGATTTTAACTGTTGTGAATCATTTGTGTTTCTCTAATTGGATGATGACTTACAAGTATAGTTTATCTAGTTGTACAAGTATTTCTATTTTTGCAGAAATTCATTTATCTGTATTTTGCAGACATTCCTTTAATTTTTGACATTTTCATTGAAACTCGTATCATACAATTACTATCATCAGACAATCTTTTCGAATTTTGCAGGATGAAGACCAAGATGTACTTATGAAAGGATTAGCAACTCTAAAAGAGACCTTGAACGATGTTAAGCACTTGTCTGAATTAGAACCAGGAGTCTTTATGGCACCATTTTTAGAAATTATTAGGTCTGAAGAGATAACAGGACCAGTCACTTGTCTTGCACTGTCTGCTGTAAATAAAATTATATCTTATGGTCTCATTGGTAATACAAATTTTTCTGTTTTTAAATATTCCGGTAATAATTATTTTTGTTATAAACCTGTTCTAAATTTTCTAGATCCGGAGCATCCCTCTATCGTACCATGTGTGGAGGCCATTGCTGATGCAGTTATCCGCACACGGTTCGTTGGAACAGATTCAACTGCTGATGGAGTTGCACTTATGAAAATTATTCAGGTCTTGAGATCTCTTGTTTTATCACCTCCCGGTGACAATCTATCAAATGAGAGTATGTGCGAAGTTTTGCTAAGTTGTTTTAGGATATGCCTAGAAACACGTCTTAGTGGTAAAATTCTAATGATTATTATAAAATGTCATAGTGTTAAAAGCAGTATAAGTCATGCAGATTTTATTTGCCTTTAGAGTTGTTAAGGAGGACAGCGGAGCACTGCCTGAAAGACATTGTGCAGCATCTTTTTGTTCGGCTGCCTCAGTTTGTAGATGATATGAGAGGCCAACTAAGCATGAAAGTAAAGACATTAAATTTTAGAAAATAAATATATTGATTGGCATTGCGTTTATTTTACTTGACATTTATGTGTTTCAGAAAATGAGAACAAACAGTTTGGAAAATACAAAAAGTAAAACAAAGAAAAGCAAGATGAACAATAGTGTAAAACCAAAGTCTAAATCCAATCTTGATGATATTGATGATCCAGAAATTCTACTTTTGAGTCCTGTTGCAAGGGTAAAGTCTAATCATTTAGCAACCACCCCAATGACACCTGCTGGAAATATCGTTGATATGCAAGGTTCTCTGAATCAAACTGCTCCTGACAAAATTGAGGATGATAAGAAAGATAATGTAACTGGTGAACCAAAGAGTGAGACGAGTAAAGATAATAAAGGAACCACTGAAACGAATCAAAGTGATGTTTTAAAACCCGAAGATATTGAAGCACATAAACACGAGAATGAGACTAAGGGTAGTGATCCAGAAAACAAAGAACCGATCAGCCCTAGTGTTGATGACAAAGAAGCTGAGGGTCAGATTAAAACAGATGAATCTTCCACCAAAGTAAGTTCATCAGAAACGGACTCTTCAAAGCAGATTGTTTCGGAAAGCCCAGGTAAAATGTTTGTAGTTTCCTTTTTGTGTAACTAAGATTTTTTACCTCAAAGTAATTGAAATAATTTTTATCTGTAGATAATCAAGCGAATGCGGATTCCGTGCGATCTCCCGTAGGAAGTGTTGAAGACTTGTCAGTCGACGACGCAAGTAACGTAAACAGCGTTAAAGAATCTACTGTCAAAGTTGATGGCGATTCAGTCGAAGAATACGTAAATTCGCAAGGTGTTCGTTTTATGACAATGCAGCAACACACACCATACGGCTCACCGTGTATACGTGAGTTGTTTAGATTTTTGGTGTCACTTTGCAGTCCTCTGGACAAGCAAAACACTGAAATCATGATGCATTTGGGCTTGAGCCTTTTGCAAGTAACTTTGGAAGTGGCAGCTGATGCTTTGTCGAATTTTCCATCTTTGCTTGCTCTTGCTAAGGATGACCTAGCGAGAAGTTTGATATTGGTATGATTTGGCATGCTTGCATATTGATCAATATTATTTTTGTCAATCAATTGCAATGAATTTTTTTTTAATTTTAGCTATTAGGAACGGATAGACTGTCAATTCTCGCTGCCAATCTCCAGGTATCGTTTTTACTTTTTGAATCGCAAAGAGAACACTTGAAATTCCAAATGGAGCAGTTCATAGTTAAATTAATGGATTTAGTCAATACGGATTCTAATAAAATATTTTACGAGCAACGGGAACTCGCGCTAGGTAAGTATGTCAGGACCATGAGTATACTAAAGTATTTATTGTTTTCGTTATCACCTTTTATTTGTTGCTATGTAGAAACTTTAGTTCGATTGTGGAAAATACCTGGTTTACCAACAGAGTTATTTATTAATTATGATTGTGGCTTGTATTCCGTAAACTTGTATGAGGAGTTAATGAAAATGCTATCAAAGGTACTGTTCAATGTAAGAATTTTTCAATGGCCTGTGCATGCCCACAACAACATTATCATCAATAATAATGGTTTTTTATGTATCTTCTTTTAGAATGCATCAACCATGACAGGCAGTATGTATAGTATGCAATTTATTTCGTTGGATGCGATTTTTTCGTTGATTGCTAGTATAGAAGCAAGATGTAAAGGCTACACAAACATGTTGAAACCTTCAAGGCATAGTGCTACGCCGAATCTCCCGTCTCGAGAAGAACTATTGGAAACTAAAACCAAGAAAAGGGTATGCCTATAATATAGTTGTGTCAGTGATGCTATAATTAACAATTCATTAACGATGAATTAATACGATTGTTATTTAGTGGTTGGCTACTGGTTCCGAAAAATTCAATGAAAATCCAAGAAAAGGTATAGCTAAGCTGGCTGAACATGGACTGCTCGGCGGAACTCCAGGAAATCCAAATCCCGATGAAATTGTTAAATTTCTTCGAGAAAATCCAACACTAGATAAAAAAGCAATTGGAGAGTACGTCAGTAAAAAGGAAAATACGAAAATCCTGAATTCTTTTGTTAACAGTTTCGATTTTGAAAACACGCGCATAGATATCGCTGTTCGTCAGTACGTCGAAACGTTTCGATTACCGGGTGAAGCGCCGCTCATCTCATTATTGCTCGAAACATTTGCTGAACATTGGCACGTAAGTTGAAAATCAAATCAGAAAAATGTTTTATTTTACAAAGAATTCACACGATGTTTTAGGAAAGTAACAACAGACCATTTGCGTCCGCTGAAGCTGCTTACATATTAGCATACGCTATAATAATACTAAATACCGATCAACACAATCACAATGCGAAAAGACTAATCAATCCAATGACTGCGGAAGATTTTAAGAAAAATGTGAAAAATGTCAACGGTGGTGCTAATTTCGATCAAGATATGCTGGACGAGATTTACACGGCGATAAAGTGAGTACCCGCAATTCACTACATTTTTTCAAAGATACACCAATCAGTCGATTAATAATTGGCAATTCACTCGAAGAAACGAAGAAATAGTCATGCCAGCCGAACAAACGGGACTGATAAAAGAGAATTACCTGTGGAAGTGTCTCTTGCGCCGAAGCGCGAGTCCAAAAAGTGTCTTTGTAAAGGTCGGCGATTCGGGCGCGTTCATAGATAAAGAACTGGCTGAGCGTGCCTGGGCACCGATAATCAGCGCTCTCTGCAAAGCTTACGACAAAGCTCCCGACCGCACGCTCCAGCGCAAAGTCGCTCAATCATTTCTCAGGTAGGGCATATTTCTGTAGTTACGAATCAATTTACTACTCAAATTAACAACCGCGTGCAACCATTCCAACAGCTGCGCTGCAATAAGCGCTCATTACGGCATGTCCAGCGATCTGGACACGCTCATCGTGAGCCTGTGCAAATTCACGGGTCTCGCAGCTGGCGGCCAGCCTGATCAGGTCGTCCTGAAACTCGGCGGCAGCGGAACCTGCCAGCTCGCGACGCGCACCCTCTTCAAGATCTGCCACCTGCACGGGAACGCTTTGCGCGCCTCCTGGAAAAACATGGTCGACTGCCTGCAGATGCTGCTCAAAGCCAAGCTGCTGCCGAAGGACATGACCGAGGGCGAAGACTTTCTCGACACGACGGGCAAAGTCAATCTCGCCAGGGATCCACCGCAGCCCAAACAACCGCCCGTCGAGCAGGGTATACTCTCGAGCCTGTACTCGTACATCACCTCGGACACCTCGCGGACTCCACACCCGGCCGAGGCCGTGGCCAAGAAGAGAGCTCTCGAGTGCGTCGCGCACTGCTACCTCAAGCAGATCATCGAGGAGAGCAAGTTCTTGCAGGTAAATGAGATATCAATCGCAACGTGTTCACGGAACTTTTGCCAACTGGTGATAATTCTTTCGTCCCCCAGGTCGAGTCGTTGCAATCGCTGGTCACAGCCCTGATCTCAGCCAACTCGTCGAACGACGAGGGCACCTCGGTTTTCCTGCTGGAACTGCTGCTCGAGACGACGATTCAGAACCGCGCTCGAGTCGGCTGCATCTGGCCAACGGTACACGCGCACCTGGAAGGTCTGCTGATCACGGCGGCCCGCGACGGCCAGCCCTTCTTACTCGAGCGCGTGACGATCGGTATGCTGAGGCTCGCGATCCGGCTGCTGCGAAGCGAAGAGCTCGCCTGCACCGTACTGCCGCCCCTGATGCCGCTCACGCAGCTACCCTCGGCTGCGGTACCGCCGCTCGCGCGGCAGATTTCTTATGGACTGTTCGAGCTGCTCAAGATCGGGGCGGCGAACATTCACAGTACCGAGGACTGGAGAGTCGTTTTTAATCTTCTGGAGTGCTCGGGAGCTGGGGCTCTTCAGCCGAAGCAGGTGTCGAATGCCGTGATGGACGAGACGATGAGCGGTAGCCTGTCGCCCGTGAGCCCCGTTCAATAATTATCGTACCGCGCCGTCGATCTCTAAAAATTTGACCAACTTTCAATCTCGGTTTTTCGAATGCAGATCACGGTACTGGATCAGAGGTCGATGAGTCCGGTGCCGGAATGGGTTCTAGTCTCGCCGACGGGCACCGAAGCCCCGCTGCCGGTAGCCGCGGACACGATAGTCCTGGACCGTGACCTGCAAACTCACGACCCGGCCTCGCTGATCAAGTGCTGCGAAAGCCTGACTTTCCTCGTCCGCGACGTCGCCCACGTCACGCCGTTCAACTTTGAGCTGTGCGTGCGCTGCGTACGGACCTTTGCGGAGGCCGTACTTTGCCCGGCTGGCAAGCGTAGCCGCATCCCTATCGGTGCCGAGGAACCGCTGGCTTACCAGCAGATGCCCATTCAACTGCTGGACCTCATGCACACGCTCCACACCAAGACCGCGCAGGTGAGTGTTGTGCTATAGTTCAGTCACAACTTGGAAAAGCTAATAGCGAATGATGATTTCATTTACGATCGAATTATTTGTCATTTCGAATGACGCAGGTGTTCCGCTGGTGGGCGGAGGAAGGTAGCGGCGACGCGACGGTAGCCGACGGCAAGAACGTCATATCGACGGCGTCGCTGTGGTCCCAAGCCTGGCGGCCGCTGTTGCAGGGCATAGCGCGGCTCTGCTGCGACTCGAGGCGCGCTGTGCGTGCTACGGCAATCACCTCGCTCCAGAGCACGCTGCTCGCTCACGATCTGAGCCAGTTGTCGGCTATCGAGTGGTCGCAGTGTCTCGAGCAGGTGCTGTTCCCGCTGCTGGCTCAGCTGCTCGGCCCGATAGCTTCGAAAGACCCGTTGGCGGTCGAGGAGACGAGAGTTCGGGCTGCCATGCTGCTGTCCAAGGTAAATTTGATACAGTCAAGGATACGACTGACTCGTGCCCAGCTGGCTGTGGATTGAACATTTCAATGATGAATTTTTCTCTCGCAGGTCTTCCTTCATCATCTGAGTCCTCTGCTGACGTTGCCGGGCTTCTTGCCGATATGGTTAACGGTACTGGATCTTTTGCGTTCCTACATGCACGCCGACAAAAGCGAGATGCTGTACGAAGCCATTCCCGAGTCCCTGAAGAACATGCTCCTGGTCATGGCGTCAGCTGGTGTATTAAAAAGCGAATCCAACCTGTGGACACCGACGTGGCGAGCGATCGATGCATTCCTTCCGAATCTAAAGGCAGAACTCTTCCCCGAATCCCTGCCCTCGCCTCCACCCTCGTCGCCACCGCAGTCGCAGTCTCCCACGAACCAAATGCCAGCTCACTCTCCTACGACAGTACCGCAATCCCAATCCCCGACAGATCAAGTAACGACGCAACATCCTAACGTAATAAGCCTCGTAGACCAGCCGCCGCTTACCTGCCCTATTCCCATTCGTGCTTCTCCGGAAGACCAACAGCATCAAATCCAGCAGCAGCAGCTCTACGTGCAACTCGTCCGGCAGCAGTACCTGCAACACCAGCAGAGCAGCCCAATGTCCCAGTCGCCGCCGACAGAAGCGACAGTCGGTGCACTCTCGACTTCTCCAAGATCACGGGAGACACCGCAGTCCGTCAGCCCTCCGGAGCAGTCGTTCTCGCCCATCTCGATAGACCTGACCCAAGTGGAGCAGCCTACCTCGCCGTTCAGGATAGTCCGCTCTTCGCTGGTCCTCGACGCCAAGGAGCCCCAGCAGGTGATCACTTTCGTCAGCCAACCGCCGCCGAGCGTCGCGAGTCCCGTAGCCGTTCAGCCTACGACGCAGCTCTACAGGCCCGTTCCCCAAAAGCAACAGCAGCAACTGCAAACGCAAACTTACCACCTTGAGGACTCGAGTGCCCAAGAGCAGCAGCAGCAGCAGCAGCAGCAGCAAGCAGTGGATTATCAAGCCGACTACAGAGAGCAGACGATTAGTATCAAGGAAACGGGATCGCCCGCTCATCGGCAGTACGCTCACTTGCCGCAGATGCAAGTTTTCCACGGTGGGATTTACGGGGAATCCGGTGAAAATTCGGCAGACTGCGCGAATAAGGCTGAGGTACGCTCGAAACTTTTTACTTGCAAACGTTTCCAACGCATCGTTGAAAATGAAAAAAATATATTTCTGTTACAGATCTCGACATCAGATCCCACAACGATATTCAATTCGGCAGCGTATTTCAGCGAAGACTCCGCGGCAGATCGTCTTTTTGTCGTGACCAACCCTTGACCACTTACTGTACATTCTTCGTGTAAATTGTATTATATGAAATTTTTTCACAGCGCGTAGATTCTTCACGCCAGAATGGGTTCAATGAACTAAATCCGCGGGCGTATAGGTAGTGATAAAGAAAGGGCATAGTGAGGAAAATTACAACAAATGATTGTAGCCCAGTAGAATCTTTGGCTTCTATATTTGGCCCGATGTTGTATGCACGTTATACACAACTCTATAAGATGCATATACACACATCATGTAATAATTATAATAACATCATTTGTCTTCTTAAACAAAATCTTACATTATGATTTCAAGGTAATACATGAAATTTTTTTGGAAAAAAAGTAGGAATAATCATTAAAGCACACTAAAAAGACCAACGATTAAGATAGAGAGATGGAAGAGCTAAATCAGTGTATGTACACAGAATCATCGTCGACTAAAAAAATTTACACAGATCCGAAGATATCTCTTGCGTCATAGTCATACACGTCGTTTTATACACCGTAGAGCAATACAAAATAATTCTCTTTTAGATTACGGTAAGGCACATTGGTTCTATATACTTTATCGTCATTTCTTTAGTACATTTTAGTACACACACATACATAATACAAATACGTGTATGTGTAAGGTACACTTTTCTTAAAACATACAAGCGCAGCGCTATTAATAAAATGCCTGGAACGGGCAAAGCTGCCTCCACAAGATTCCTGACCTTCGTTAGCGAGCAACTTCTTCAACAATGCCGTGTGAGCCAGATGCGCTGCTTACGCTTGTGTACAAAAATACAAAATGAGAGCGATATCCAAGGCGTCTGGCTGCCTGGCTTGTATATGCCCGAATGAAATCTTAATTCTTCTTCCAAAGGCACGTCTGTAAAAGTTTTACCTTTCCATTGATTTAATCCTTATCTATGTACATACATTTTTTTTATAGACTTTTGTTTATCACGCGTAGTAATTTTAACTTTGCTTGGATAATTTGTCTATTGCATACGATTGAGCTTTAACGAGCATCTCTGGAGAAAAGAATTAAGATTCAGGTGCAGCATGTGGTCCTGATTATTTTAATGTGCAAGGCGAGACGTTCTCTTTCACTGTTCGCGTCTGCAATAGTGGCCAAGCTTCTTGCATTTCTCGCAAAGATGCTGGGGATGTACTTTGCTCTGGTCGGACACATCTAGGCCGTCCGGTTTTTCCAGGGGCCGCTGAAAACAAAAATGGCCAAAGTGAGTGAGTGTCTAATGAATTATTTTTATATTTATTATTATTATATCTCTTTTTGGTTATTGTTTTTTTTTTTTTAATATTATTATTAATATTTTGTTGTTACAAATAAGCTTTTCGAAACCGATTGTCGCGCCATTGTTATACGTTTTGTCGTGCAGATCCGTGTAATTTGTAGAAAAAAAAAAATTACGTATTTCTTTATTTTTATTACTCTCATTACCAGGTGTTTATATTTTATTTGAAAAAGTTGTCAATAAAAAATAACAAGGCACAATTAGTTTATGTATTTCTTTGACTGAAACTTGAAGAACTTTCGTCCGAATGAAAAAAGCTCAATTGCAATCGAATGCGTGTGTACCACGGAATCCGAGTTTTTGCAGAGAAGTCGAGGTAAAGAGAGAGAGAGAGAGGACCCGAGCGAAATTACGGCTATAATTAGCCTTGGCGTTTATGCGTTTACCAAAAAGCTCGTCGCCGTACCACTGCGCTTATATAATTCGCGGCTCGATTGCATATAGATATGCGCTGTTGCTTAAACAAGTGACCGCGTTCACGCGAATACACATTAAAACTCGTACGGCCACTTGAGCTTTGGTTCGCTTACCCATACTTATATTTTAGTGTGATTTTTACAATAACTTTCGGATGGCAACTTTTCAAAATTGGTACACGCGCCACTTGAAATTCATCCGTACGGATTCAATGTTCGCAGTGTGTTCGCCGGATAGCCTTGGTCGGATCAACTAAATTAGAGGCAAAAACAACAAGTTATTTTTGAGCCGGTTCTCGTCCGTGTGTGTTTGTGTTACTGCACGATGATTCGGCGAATATAATTCATACACGCTAATTTTCATGTTGTACAGACGATTCATCAAACAAATTGCCCCGTCGTAGCGCCTCGTTATTTATACCCGTCATATTTTTATTCTCAATAAATTTTACAAAATTTTGGGTAAAAGGAAATAATTTGCGGTTCGCGAAAGCGCATATAAGTATTCATCGGGGGTAGTTGGTCAACTCACTTGTTTGTGCGGGTAAACGTTGATGTGGCACTTTATGCATTCCTGGCCCATGTCGGCCCAGCTGTTTCCCGACATCCATTTGCGCTTGCACTTGGGGCATTTGTATTCGCCAAAGCAGCGCTTCTTGCCCTGGTACGGCGTTTTTCCATCGCCCTTAGGACGGGCCTGAAACAGTTTTTTCTTTCGTAATGAAACCGATTACTGTTTGAGCTGGAAGCGTAATATTCAATCGTTTATTCCTCTTATTTTTTATTTTTTTTTTTTTTTCTTTTTTTGTTTTATATAAGTAAATTCTATAGTTATCAATTGCGTAGGGGTTCGAGCTCCAGCAAACTATTTATAGCTGGATGAAAATTTCCCGTGACCTGATTGAGAAGCCGATGCCAACTTGAAGTACTTTTAGTAAAACGAAATAACCGAGGAAGAATTCCATGGAAATTATTTGCAAAGGTTTCAATTAAATCAACTGTTTATGTATGGTTGAAAATAGTATGATTAAATAGTAAAATCAGCGGTTAGGCTCGCATAATTGGTATAATGCATGATCGTTACAATCATAAAATTATTTTCGTATGAATACACGTTTCAGTTACTAAATTAGATATTAACCATTCATTATACACGGGTACCTGTACAAATCAAAAAGACCACGAGCGATTAATTCGGCTCAATTGGGAAACGTTACCACAGTATTGTCATACGAGCAAAGCACCCCAAGTCGGGTCCAATTACTCATTGAATTGATGGAGAAATTCGGATGAAATACTAAAATGGTATAACTGTATCAAAATTTCCGCGAGATACTTTCAATAGATCGATACTATGCATCTTTTTTAGATTGATAAAATACATTATTTTCCCTGATTCATTTTTATAGGGCAACATGGCTGTTTTAAAAAAAAATTGTCTCTTATGCTATGGTGAGCGAATTTGTCGCTCGTTCCAACCAGAGATTTTTTTTCAACAAAATAATGCCGCTACAGCAAGGGCTTTTCTTTCGTTTCAAGTGACTGAACATTTACTCGATATAACACGAGTGAAAAGTCACTAAGAAAGTCGCGAACGAGAGTGTTGTTAGTAAGCAGTAAAAATAATGCAGTGCATACAGCGAAACATTATTACGCATATTACGTCATGCGCACGGTATACATGTACACATAAACAGCATTGAAGAGACCGCGAAAGCGTACAAGAGATGGATGGTAAATAATAAGTACTTAATAATAATAGGCAAAGGAGGCAAATGATGTTTGTTGCGTGGCTCAATTAGCGCTCAATTGGAGCGACGTGACGCGCCGTAATATTGCGTGCTGACGGACCGACCGACTCTCTCACACGCGGTTCAACTTGACAGATTGAGCCGCGTCGCGAATTACAAATATCCACACGTTTAAACGCGCTGTGTATATTTTGTGCGGATGAACGTTTTCTGTGGCACCTACATCGATCGGCAGATGCGTTTTGCTTCCACTCTAATTGTTTGTGTGGGTGCAGATGGGCGAAGATTGTGCCAAACTATTCGACGAGCGATCTCACGAAAAAAAAACAACTTTTTTTGCGAGTCCACTGATGGGAAAAAATATGTGATCATGGTGCGGCTGGCTCAACTCGTTCGAGCTTTCGCACACAGGTATTTTGAAGCTTTCGGTAAAGAATTTTATTTTTCATCTTGTGATATAATTTCATTTAATTTATTTGAGAAAATTGAATATGTCACCCGAGTTCCGCCGTCTTTTAGTTAAGATTTCCTCAATGAAAAAAATGGCATTTTTTGAAAATGTATAAACTTTGTAGTTGTTGAAAACTATACTGCACACGAAAATGAATAAGAGACGAAGGCGAAACTTATTCCATCACATAATTTTAATAAAAAAGAGACATAATAGTTCAAAGGTTATATTTAGGCTAGACCCTCATTCTATCCGGAACAAACTTTTTACTCAAACAGGTGAATAAAAATTGCTGAAAATATTTTTTCTCTGGAACAAACCGAAAACTTGCAAAAAATGCATCATCCCTCATTTCGAAAAATTTAAAAGTTCTTCCCGAGTCAAAGAACTTTAAAAAGCTCAAAAAAAAAAAGTAAAAATCATCGCCGAAAATTTGTTTTTCCTCAAACGTTAAAAGATTTTTAGCTAAGAGTTTTTTTGTGAAATTGCGAATATAAATTGAAAATTTTTTAGAACAATGTTCATGATCACATCACACATAATTATATGCCAGTGATACATATGGCAGTATACTCAATATCATCACTATTATGCAAAGCGCACGCCAATGTGATACCTGTACATGTATAATACTTATCACACGATGGCATCGAGCCAAAGCTTTCGAATTCGTGCTCATATTCGCAGCCGAAACAGCGCGTGGCTCTTGATCGATTTCCACGGAATACCCATACCATGCTAGAGCGATCATGCGAAGAGATTTCGATTTTCTCTATCTGGCATCGTTGATATGCCCTTGTCCCTCTCCTTTTTTCTTCCCGAATCTCGACAAATGCCATCATCCGCCGTGTCTTTTATTTTTCAGGATTAAAAATCGATTAGCCGGTAAAAAAATTTCCAAATCTGAATCTTCTTCGAGAGCGGCCAATTTGTACAACAAACGGATGTTTATACCGTCCAAGCGCCTGGATTCCGAACATCGAATTAATGCCCAAATTTCTCAATCGGAACACAAATAGGGTCGACAAAAAAAAAAAAAAAAAAAAATCAAACCTTTTTGAGACTTACGTTTGGACAGTCCCTAATATAGTGCAGTGGGCTCCAGCACACGTGGCACATGTAATCGTTCGGCGGTTTTTTGGCGGATTTCTTGTCATCGACGTTCAGAGCACCAAGGTGGTCGGCGAGATCGCTGACACTACTCTCCGTGAAGCCTTTCGCCGGACAGCTACTGTTCCACAGCCCCGATACCAGTTTGCTCTGTAAAATTTGTGCGCGCGTACGCATTTCATCGATTCATCATCGTTTCAGTTTTCAACCTCTTATGATACAGAGCTGTTTTCATATCGACTTTATCCGGAAGTTTCTGTTTTTTTTTTTTTTTTTTTTTTTTTTTTTTTTTTTTTTTTTTTTTTTTTTTTTTTTTTTTTTTCTTTTTTCTTTTTTTTTCTTTTTCTTTTGTTTTTTTCCCTTTGCTTTTATTTTTTTTTTTGTTTTTTTTCTTGTTGACTTGCAGCGCGTGAAAAAAAAAGTACAACACCCCAAACGGAAAAAAGGCACGAAAAGTCCGCGACGACGAGCGCACCTGTTCCGGCCGTCGATGCTGGCTCTGGTCGACGAAGGCGAACACCCAGTCGAAGATCTGCGGCGAGTACTCGAAGCGCTGGAGGCTCCGCTGCAGGGAGGACAGATTATGGCCCGCCGCTTCCGTCGTCCCCGTATCGTAACGATGATAGTTCCGATGATGATGATGATGATGATGCCGCTGTTGCTGCAGCTGCTGGCAGTTACTACTATTATTATTATCATCATTGTAGCCTTGGTGCTGCTGGAGCCGATGGCAGTTGGTGTACTGGTGCTGGGCCGTCGACACGACCAGGTGATGGGCCGCGGCCCGGGGCTGCCAGCAGGTGGCCATGATCGCACGAGCGAAGCTTTTCCCTCGGTCCTCCGGGGGGTGGATATATCTTTACGCGAACCCCCGCTGCTGCTGCTGGCGGCGCCTCATCGGTTCAGGGTCACGGGTGGGTCGGCTCCTTTTGATCTGTCGGCCGATTCGTTCGATCGGGAAATAAGTTGGATCGGTATCTACGCTGATACATTGTACAGATCGGAACGAGGGATCGGCAAATTTCGAACCGACGGCGCGACAATTTTCACGTGAAATCGCTTATCGTTAGTACACGTGAATTGAGATCCGACGAAACGGCGCATGGATTCTGTATAAATAAGTTTTCACACCTGCACGGCCAGTAGGATCGTCGGCGCGAGGCGTTAAAAAATTGGTTGAAAAACGACGAATCATTTTCATCCCCCCGCCCGCACCACGGATCCTCGATGAAAAAGCATACGCCAAATCCCACGGGCCGGTGTACTACTCGAGCGAGCCGACACGTTTTGTTTGACTTTCGATAAGCCCGAAGCTGCACTTCGCCGAAGCACGGCTCGCTCTATTTTTTTCCCCCCTCTGGTTATGCGTACGTATTTTCTTCGCTGGACCCGAAGCTGTGCGTATATTGAACACGGTGTACTTGCGCCTCGACTTGCGCGTTGCCCCGTTCAACTGTGCATCACGAGCGAGCTGCGGCGGCGGAGGGTATATTATTACAGAGAAACGGTTCTCCACAAGCTCTTCGTGCACATGGTACGCCTGCATCGACCGCTGTACATTTGTAATAGGCGCGCTGCAGGCGGGGGACACACGCGAAACGCCCAAAAAGGGCGCGTGACCAATGCGCGGGGTACTCATATATTTATGTTACGAATGCGCGAGCGACAAAGAGCTGTTATGGAAATAAAACGTGCTACGCGACACACTGCGCGCGGACGTCGCGTCGGGGGGAGCGAAAGTTTCTGTTATCACGGCGTATATTGTGTACGGTGCACGACACGAGATTCGCGGGCTTCCGCGAATCGCGAGTCGTCAAAAGTGCGAGGATCGGATCTCTTAGCCTCGGACTGCGCTTGTTTTTTCTGTTGAACCGAATGTTACAGCGTATAATATTCATGCGAGGGACGCGATTTTCTTTCTTTTTTCCTCGACAAGTGCTGTTGAAAATTCTGGCTGACCGCGGGCTCGTGTCGCGGGTGATGCTGGTAGTTTTCTTGTTTCGCGTTGACAACGGGTTGTACAAGTTTTTTTGGAGATCGTCGGCGTCGTTTTTCTCTCGGCTCGAGGATGACTCGTTGGATAAATAAAGCTTTGATTATATAGGCCGGAATAATATTCTTCGACGGGTTTCGAATAGAGAGGTGATGCACTATGTTGTTTAATTGTTTGTGTACGGTCTGGTGACTGTTTTCATGGCTCTTGCATCGTGCGATGCTTTGGAGCACTCGATAATGAATTTGGAAGATTTTATTAGCCAAGTATTTATTAAAAAATGTGTTATCAACGATCCAATCGTATCACGTATAAAATTGTAAACTTGTAAAAGAACAATGTATTTCAAAGCACGGTAGCGCGAAAAATAAACAAACGACCACAATATCGAGCTAAATTTCTCTAATATGCAAGTACGCATAATATTATACGCGGACACACGCGTCATGTATATACTTGAGCAGAGAGAAACCGCTTGCAGTTGTTCGCGGCGTGTCCGCGCGATTAAAAATAGTTTTTAAAACCCGCCGAGTCAACTCGAAGCACCGCGGCCCGCGGCGCTCTCGCGTGAAACGCGAGGATAATATTCATCCCAAAAACTTGAAAACGACCAAGACACCCGGGACTGTGAGAGACTTGTGAGAGTACTGTACTATCGAGCGATTTTTTTTCAGACCATCACGCACAAACGAGCTCAGCCTGATCGCAGAGCTAGAAGCAAATAGTGTCCTTCTTGCCGCGTCAAAGACACCCGCGACCGACTGGGAAAAATATTCCACGGACGCTCTGCACAATACCACTTTCGCCTCCCGAAATATCGACGAAGGCCCTGCAAAAGCTCGCGATCTCCCGAGCGCGCGCAACAACAACAACCGTCCAAAGTTATTTTCAATACTCGTACATACTCCTGCTCTCTCGGCGCTGCTCCTGTCGATGGCGCGTGTGCGCGCGAAAGAGCCGAACGAAATTCGCACGGAAGAAACAACAAAACAATAAAATACAAACCAAACTCGAATGACCAACGGCACGCGGGAGTTGCGACGGCGCACGCACTGTGCGATGCACTATCGCGGTTCTCCTGTAAAAGCGCGCACACAAACACTTTTCGCGCCACGAAAAATCGAGAAGAAAAGCAAGGGAAAAAAGCCGTCCGTCCGTGGATCGGACGCGGACCGTTGAACCGAACTCCGCGGCGCGCAAGCTGTGTAAGCTCGCCGGGGGCCGGCGCGCGTATAAGCTCGGAGGTGCGGACGCGATGGGCAAAGACCCCCGCCCGTAACTCGTTCGTCTCTCTCTCTCTCTGCCATACGCATGTACGTATACGTGTATAATTTTAAGCGTTAACGCGGGCAGTCGTCGTCCTCGTCTATTTCAGCCTCCGCTACCCGCCTACCGAACCCTTGCTCGGCCGCGCGGCTCTCTCGCTCTTGAAATCTTCTTGGAC
Organism: Copidosoma aretas; assembly: GCA_030522625.1. Classification (NCBI taxonomy): domain Eukaryota; kingdom Metazoa; phylum Arthropoda; class Insecta; order Hymenoptera; family Encyrtidae; genus Copidosoma; species Copidosoma aretas. The sequence goes on from JAPYYV010002697.1 coordinate 27,581, forward strand.
TTTTCGGGAGGGGAGAGTCGAGCTTTCGCGATGATCGTCGTGCGTACATCAGCGCCCGCTCCGCTGGACTCTTTTTTCCCGCCCTATCGTGTAAGTACACTGATATTGCGTCCGATGCTTCGAACTCCGGGGCTCTGCTCCAATTGTCGGGCGTCGCGCGAATGACTCCATTATTTGGGTGCATTTGATTTTGGTCGACCTAAAAATGCGCTGAATCAACTATCTTCGGTCTCGAATGAGAATCATCGCCCGCGCGCGCGACACCCGCGAACATTGGTCGAGAAATTTCAACCGCTCGTACTATGCTTATAATGTATAGAGCCTCCAATAATGATCATCTCTGCTGTAAGTATCGAAGTGTTGGAAAATTGAAATACCGTCCTGTTCCCGAGGTCACGAGCGATCTTGATGTCGATTCGTGTTACTCTTGACTTTTCGCCCCCTAAATCGTGGTATTGTTTCTGATTCACAGAAATATCGATGCAAACAATTGTTCTTCGAAGGAAGTTGCCGATTTGTATCATGCTATACAGCGAACGATTGTAATCGGATCAAGTTTTTAAACGATCGACGGGACATTTTGAACTCGTACATTAATGCGATCGTCCACTGCAGTGATTGGTAGTTGTCAGAGTTATTCAAAGTACCTTATACACGCTACATACATTTGTCCAGATCATCGCGATGAAAGCACACAACGAATTTCATTCGATCTCGTACGCGCGAACCGATCCGCTGGTACACCCCCCCCCCCACCCCCCCCCCCCCACCCCCCCCCCCCCCCCACCCCGCCCCAAACCACAACCGACAACCCGACTCAAAGTCAAAAGCTCGCACTGTGTTTGTACAAATGCACGCACACTGCGAGATCCTGTATATACTTGCCGTGGACAAGCGTCGACTGATACCGCGCAGGCTCACTCTCTCTCTCTCTCTTGAGAAAAACAGCGCGCGCCGGCCGATCCGTTTCACGCGCTGCAAAGCACGCACCGATAAGCTCGCGAGCCTCGTCGGGTTTCCTTCGAGGAACGCGAGTCGCGGCTGCTGCAGCAACGTTACGGTTCGGCGTGAATAACGGAACGAAGAAAAACTCGATACGACGAGGGATCGTGCTCTGTCATGCGCGCGTGTGTGCAGCGTGTGGAATGGAGGCTGATATGAGATTTGATCCCTTTTTATACACCATACACGCGCAGGATGAACGTATCGCGCGCGAGCCAAGGGAACGGCGGAAGAGGTGTTCGCGGAAGTGTCGGACGTTTGAGAAAAAAACGTATCGTTCTGTACAAATAAACTACACGATTATTCGGCGTCGAAGGATCCTCCTGTCATTTTTTTCCCGCATTCGCACGGGGGGGGGGGGGGGGGGGAAAAAAAAGGCCCCCCGCCTCGGTCGGAAACACACCCCCGCCCCCCCGCGCAACGGCCAGGGGGGCGCCCCCCCCGTTTGTTCCCTCGCGGCTCTCCGAGGGTCATTAGTTTCGTCAAAAACTCCCTGACGACGGGCGCGCGTCACCGGCCGAAACGGCCAGAGCGCTGCACGAGCGTCCCCTCTCGATCATATATGTATACATATGATTTAAATACCCACGAATTCCCCGGGCCGTAAAAAAAGGGTACAGGTCGGATCGATAGGACGCCACGCGTGAGCTTTTCATCCGCTGCGCCCCGCGTACTGCACACACGATACGAATTCATCGCGTGCCGCCAACTTATTCTCGAAAACCGCGTCGTTGTTTTGTTCTTCTCGACGGCTTCGAGTTCATGCACACACGCGTATATTATGTATTAAAGGACCCCGACGATCAATCGACGCTTGTTCATAAAAATGGGAATCAAAACGGCCCCGGAAGAAGGAAGAAGCACACGCATTGTGTTGCTCCTTACAATCGCACCAGACGCCCCTTGAGACGGCTTTCGACCTTTGAACTTCGACCGCAGCCAGCCGCCTGATACATACAGCTGCAAGGATACGTGCACGCAAAGCCTCCCCCCTTCTCCTCCTCTTCCTGGCTCGCCTCCGTACACACGCGAGTGTATATTATCCATACAAGTATTTCGGCGCCCTTGCCCGGCATACGCTTCCTCCCCCTCCCCCGAAGAACACCACCTGCCGACGCGATGCCGACCAGTCGAGGCCCGACTCCTGTTGCGATCGCGCTGCGCCCGCGGACGATGTACGCAAGGAAACGCGGCCGAGTTGTCGTCGTTGTGGTTTGTTTTTTTCTTTCAAGCGGGGAAAAAGTGGATCCGTCGGGTTCGCTTCGTACGGCCGCGACGAGTGGCGACGAGTGCCCGGGGAGCCGTGACCGAGGCGCAATTAGCTTTGGAGTAAAACGTCCGTGGAGTCGGAACGCGAGTTTTTCCCGTGCGATTCTGCCAGTGGGTCGAGCCTGCGAGCTCGCGTTTCGTCGAAATTAGAAAAACGCGGCGTACAACGCGGGAATGGAATACCTCTTTCGTGTACACGCAGAATCTTGCCATAATGAGGATCGATTGCCACGCGGGACCGAAGCATTTGTGTTTGTCACGCGATTGGCCGAGATTGGTCGATTCGAAGATGAGATTTTTAAATATGAATAGAGAGTAGTGTCAACGAAGTAGGTTGAACGAAGTTTGACGCTTTATTCATTCGATGTTTCTTTGAAAATCATAAAAATTGACGAATACGTTTGATTAAATTTTGGGGGGGGGGGGGGGGAGGGTGGGCGCGCCAAGCCACCTAGTTTTTAAAGTTGCGCCGAGATAAATCTGCACAGGTATACGCGTGGTATTCCTGCGGAACGCACGCGGACACCCATATTTCCATTCTCAAAAAAGAGACAACGCGACAACGACCGTTCGCGCGCGCTGTACATATTTTACTACCAACGAAGCTCAGCGCGCGATTTTAGTCAGGAGCACGACGAGACCGCAATTTGGTGTACAGACCTATGTGCGAAAGACGGGCGATAAGTTGACAGTGTTACAATAAGAAGGTCGCGCGGAAGCTACTCGCGCGCCCCTGAAACTATAAGGGAGGCAAAAGCAGACGGTATATGCCATGCAAGCATGAACATACAGCTGCGCCGAAAAAAGCCGCACCTTTGACCTTTGCCGAGTACACTCTGCCGCAGCGGCTTTTGTTATTTTCGCCACAACCGTGATGTATAAGTATACATGTACACATACACACACCGCACCTGCGGGCGTAAGTCCTTTCAGTTTCGTCCCGCACGAAAGCTCATGTTGTGCACGCGCCCGCGCGTCATTTATATCCCAATATAAATGAAAGTATACGTGCTCTGCATGTAATCGAGCACTCGTGACGCGCGCGCGTTAGCCGCGGCGATCGTGCTTTTAATCACGTTGCGCCCTCGCCCCCCTCAGATTCGAATCGATTAAACATCCGCGGAATCCGTTCGCTTTTCGCGCCTTTTACGCCCGTGCGACGAGTGCGCGCCCTTTTGTCGCCGCGGCGTGCGGGTGCAGATCGCGAGGCCGATTGGTCAAGGCGAGCTCGCCTGCCGCGGAACAGCTTCCACGAGTGGATTGGGTGTATAAAGATGTGGGGGTTACCTGTCGGTTGATCATCGATCGAATCGTGACTTGGGGAGGAGAGCGGGCGAGGAGCGAAAACGGCGGAAGAACAGTGCGGAGCGTAATTTTTTGGGGGAAACAAACCCGTCGGAACTTTCCGATTTCGCGCTTGGTGGTGAGTTTGCGAGGGAAATGTGTTTTTTTTTTTTTTCTTTAAATGTGTCTATCGGTTTTTAAAAACTTGGGCGCCACCATTTATTGACGGATTACCAAACACTTTTGGATAAATTTGTCGTTCGAAAGTTGGAGAACAGAGTATATTTCGAAATATCTTAATACTTTTTCCAAATGCTTTGACGCTGTTGTTGCGCTTGTTCATTTTTACCTCGTCGAAATTTAATGCACAAATTTTCGTTCAATACTGCGTCACATGGAGTGACGACAACAATTTTTCCAGTTAGAATAATGCGTGACATTTTTAGAAAAAAATCGCAAAGCACGTAAAAAACCACAACAATGTCAAAGACGGAATATTAACAATTATATAGGAGAGAAAACTCAAACATAATTTTTAAGCTGTTTACTCTCGAGCTTTGTGAATCGAAAATTCCCCCATTCATTCAATTCCAATTTTCAAGCCGATCGACGCTAAACTGTTTCAGGAAGTAAATCTTGCATGTGTATCTCCGGACGAATTAAACGCGCTCCCTCGGTCTCTTTTCGTGAGAAAGTAGAAACCAAGTTTTCAAATAAAAGACCACTTACTCCGACCTTCGCATTGAAGACGATTGTCTCTCCATTTCTCTTTCATTACCCGCGAATAGATCGAGAAATCGACGTAACTTTGTAACAATTGTTTCGAAGAAACTGTATTACATTTCTCACGCTTGATTCTACAATGGAATTGGGATAGTATCAACAAGTTTATATATTTGCTGTGCCAAAAAGATTGAAAAAGAAAAATAATTGTAAAAACCCCACTATCTCTGGACAGGCTTCGGGCCTCCCTTTTTTCCTTTGAGCGAGTATCAACAGAGTTAATACGGGCATAATAATAGCTATATGATTGTATAGTACAAGTACCAATATAAGTACGGCGGGCGCCCCTTGATAGCACTCAGAGCTAGCCGGCTCACACGTGGATCGATATTTATCGATGACAGGCCCTCGGGCTCGTACGCCCGTCCATCCGTCTGTTCCTTAATTCTTGAAGAACTTTCAAAGAGCTCCTTTCGTTGTTAAGGATTCGGCTCTCTGGTATTTACATCGCACTCTGTATACTACAAATAACGTTTCTTGAAAATATTGAATAGTAATTAATTTGTATGAGTTCATTCAAAAATTGGGTTTTTCATTTGGTCCGTCGGGCTGGTTTCGAAAAATATTCAACAGTGATTTTTCGTTTTTCTTCATACCAACAAATTTTGTTGAAAACCAAGCACTTACCTTCGTTTCAGTACAGGAACGATCGGATGAACAAAAAAAAATGTTGATATCGTTATAGAGAGATATGGAGAAGGATGTACCGATTGAAATTTCGGATCACATCGATATTTCAAACGACAGAGTGCTAAACAATATACATACATCATTATAAGTTAGTTAAAATACAGTCAAATTACTTACCAACTTGCGTCAAGCTAAAGTACAGTAATTATTTTCCGTAAAACCGTTCGAAGTTGGTAAATTGTTTGTAAGCAGGCTTCGTTGAAATGTGAAAAGAAAAAAATCGCAAAAGCTCGACGAGTATATAGTGAAAAGATGCGTTCAGTTCTAAATTTAGTCCCGGTGCAGTCTGCATATGGACTCGCGTGATCGCAAAAACATATTATATGCACGACGGCTCATTACCTGCTCTGCTCCCACAGTAAGTAAGTACAGACTAAAAATGAAATATTTCTCCGTAACTCTTTCTTCTCCCTCGTAAACATGAATCATCGCGTACAAGTTCTTGTACGCGTGTGACCTACGGTCCGTGGCAAATACATTTTACAAAAAAATAAACTTACGTCGCTGCTCGGGTTCGTTCATTCGTGCGATGGGTGGAAATTTTGATCGATCAAACAAGATTACTTTTCAATTGTATACAGGCGTACATCAACTATTTAATAATTGCCCTGCGGAAATGAGAGCTCAGCCGCGCTGACCCAACGTGCAAACACGCGCGACAACATCGTTCGTATTGTACAGAAATAGCTGTCAACAGGCATTACCCCCCGCAACATGGGTATTTAGTATTATATCTGCGTCGAGTCACACATCGAAACGGGGCTGACGTAAAAATGTGTGCTATGTACTTGCAGGGCCAGTGCACGAGTACTGATACGATAGTTTGAGAGCAACAACGACACGTCGGCACAGAATACGCGAATAAAACGTACAAGTCGTCATCAGAACAGTACAGGGCCTCGGGTATAAGCGAACAGATGATAGTACGAAGGGAAGCTCGCAATCGATACGTAGCGGAGGATATATTTTTTGCCATGGATATGAGAAAAAGTTGAACGCGCGCGCGGAGCTGTACTTATATACACTTGCGCACGTTTGTTATATTTATATACAAATGTGTGTAAGTATGACATGTTATCAGCCGCAGTATATAGCGGCCTTTGTAGTTTCGTGACTGCTGTACCCTGTATATACGATGTAGGAGACGAGCCTCGTCTAGTCGCTGCTAGCTATTATACTTACTCGAATCGCTCTGCTCTCGTGCTGCCTTCTTGCCGTCGCAAGAGAACTCTCCGACTGATTGAATGGCCTTTTTTTTTTGTTGTTGTTGTTGTTTCACTCTTCCTCGTTTTACTGCTGATGGATAAAGTTTTTTTTTTTCACCCCTCTTCTTTTCTTTTGTTGGGCGATTTGTGTTTTTAAGTTGAATTGAAAATTATGGGGTGGAGAGAGTGTGTGGGAGTCAAGTGTATTTATTTGTTGGTGCGTTTGAGTTCGGTAAAGTGAGTTTTGTACGAAAACAATGGATCCTGTATGGACAAAAGTTGGCCATTGTTAAAAGATACTAAGTACATCGACAGGGGTAAGGAATTTGATTTTGTAAAGGACGACCACATGGATTTCAAAATATTCCGGTAGGTCGATCGTTTTTCCAGGTTTGCTTGAAAAATTAAGTATGGGTTCGTATTTTCGCTTGATTTGTTCGAAATTGTAGGATAGTGTTGAATTTCATTTATAAATATAAACCTCGATATAAACAGCTACCCTACTAGTTCTCTGTACATTTATATTTGCATCTTAGTCGCTGTCCTTATGACAATCACGAATTGGTCGAATCGGTCTTGATTTTTATACCGTTTTGTTATTATTTTTTCACTTTTTATTTTTATCTCAACATCACCGTTTTGTTAGGTCCGTGAAAATACCTATTATCGAGTGCGGCTGAATTGGTACCTTTCTTTGCGCTCTTTGAAATTGGTACCTTTTTCCTACCAAGCGGCGGTACGAATTAAGTATATACGACAGCAAAAGACTATAACAGTTTAATAACTCTTTTTACCATGCAAAAAGACGATTTTCACATTTCTGATCAATTAAAAAGCACTAAAAGCGGTATTAATGAACGGCCCCTAAGCTCCAGTGCGTTATAGAGAGCATCTGAATGAACACATGGTTTCCCAAATAAAAAACTCACTTCAAATTATAATTCGAGCATGCAAGTATCTCCATTAAGTGTTTCTGTCAATATCCAAATCTTTGAGACGATTCTTTGCGTACTTTTTTCATGACTTGGAAAAACCTGATTTGCGGAAACATATAGCAAGTAAGTATATCGTCGTTAAAATCGATCCATGGTCCAAGTTACTGCAAATTACTGTGTTATTGAACTTGTCACGAGACACCCGAATAATAGAGGAACGAAAATTACTGCGATGGAAGAGAACAATGAAATACTTGGACATTAGAAATTCATAAAAAACTACCGCCACCCCCGACAGTACCAAAAACTTTGGCATATTTTTTTTTCTCGCGCGAATGTCCGTCGAAAAATTAACCTATCAATTTTGTTTCCCGATCCTCGAGAGAGAAAAGGATAAATAAGGTGACAGCCCGACTTTAAATCTCGATTCTTGCAGCAACTGGGCCAATGAAACAGCGTAGAAGGGTGACGAACGACTCTGGATAAAAATCGAGCCGGGGCATGGACAAATACGAGAACATCGAGGTCGTCGGCGAGGGGAGCTACGGCATCGTCATGAAGTGCAGGCACAAGGAGACCGGCCAGATAGTGGCCATCAAGAAGTTCCTCGAGTCCGTCGAAAACGTGCCGGTGCGAAAACTCGCCTTTCGAGAGATTCGTTTGCTCAAGGTACGCATACGCCCGCACACTTGGATACGCACACAATTTTCGTGCGCATGACAATATCAGCGACCGCTCCTCTCTGCTCGCGACGATCGATGAATTTCAGAGGCTGAGGCACGAGAACCTGGTGAGCTTGATCGAAGTCTTCAGGCGGAAGAAGCGATTCTACCTCGTGTTCGAGTACCTGGACCACACGATCCTCGACGAGCTCGAGGACGTCGGCGGCGGCCTCGGGCCCGACACTTCGCGGCGGTACATATTCCAAGTGCTGCGCGGACTGAATTTCTGCCACAGCCACCAAGTGAGCGACAGCATATGATGTTTGAACTGTTTTTTTTTTTTTTTTTCGGAAAAAAAACGAAAATAAATTAAACGATCGACGTACGCGACGCTTCATGGTTTGTCGTTGCACGTATATATGGGCATGGAATTTTATAAATGCGCTCATTGTTTGGGCCACGAATACTCGCGTGTGCTCTACAATTACTGTACGAACTCAAAAAGGTCCGTTATACAGCTGTATACGAGCGATAAATGACGTCGATTGTTGTAACACACCGTATGTATGTGTTTGTGCTTGAGCCATGCCATTCGCGTCACGAAATCTGAATACGGAAGTTTTTTTTCTCACGACAGCTTTGTGTTTTTCGGTCCTGAAAATCAAGTATAGGTACTGGGTGCTTCAAACATTTTTCAGGAATACTTTATGCGACGAGATTAAGCTCGCCTGCAGGACTAGTAATCAGATTTTTCACCTGATTTTGATCCGATGCGTATACTTTTGAAGATATTTTCAACTAGTCGCTTTTCAGTTTCAAAAATGTACAATCGAATCATATTTTTCAGTATAAAAATGTGTAATGGGAATAGCATGAGATGATACATTTTCGAAATTCAGAAACTAAATAATGCTCAAGCGACGAATTGAAAATCAACGAGCGTATACCGGGAAAGTTAACACGCATGTTTCTTTCACAGCTACTTTATTGATCAGAAAATATTTTGAAAAGTATTTTCGCACGCGATCAAAAAACTTTGTCTCGATATACACGAATATGGGAAAAAAAAAAAAAAAAAAAAAAAAAAAAAACCCGGGGCCCCCCCCCCCTAATGCACCGGGACGTGAAGCCGGAAAACGTGCTCGTCTCGAGCCGCGGCGTGATAAAGCTGTGCGACTTTGGTTTCGCGCGCGTCGTCGCGCCCCACGAGTCCTGCACCGATTACGTGGCGACGCGTTGGTACCGGGCCCCGGAGCTGCTCGTGGGCGACTCGCGCTACGGCAAGGCCATCGACACCTGGGCCGTCGGCTGTCTTTACGCCGAGATGCTCAGCGGCGAGCCGCTCTTTCCCGGCGACAGCGACATCGACCAGCTCTTCCGCATCACGCGCCTGCTCGGTGCGTATATATATATCATGCATGAGTTTTGCCTGCATGTATTTTTAATACCTGTTGTTCACTTATTTATTTGTTCATTCATTGAAATCATTGGCATACATGGGACGTTGTACTCTCATATAATAATAATAATAACAATAATAGTCACTATGCACGTGTACGTGACATAAAAACGCGATCACGCTTTTTTTTCATAACGCGAGTACGTGGAGTTATAGTTCGGTTCGGGTACTCGGGTTAATTGAAGGGAGTACGCATCTCTATTGAAAAAAACCATATCGAGATACTATGTCCGAAAACCATATGGAAAACCGCATGAAAACATGTGGTTTTGCTACTCCGTTTTCACGTGGATTTTTGTCTCAAATCACCATGCAGTGGTTTACTGAAAACAAAACCATGTGAAACTTGAATCATCAACATTTAGTCATAAAAACTGCAAAATAGTGACAGCTAGTAATTAAGAACAAAAAACATAGAATCGAAATATTGCATAATGTAACAAAACTACATGGTTTTGTTTTCATAAAACCACATGGTGATTTGAGACAAAAAACCAGATGAAAACGGAGTAGCAAAACCACATGTTTTCATGCGGTTTTCCACATGATTTTCGGACATGGTTTTTCCATATGGTTTTTTTCAACAGAGATGCGTATACCTATGTAGCGTGAAGTATCCAAAAAGTCACTTGCTCCGCTCCACTTATGGATTATACTGGATGGGCGAGTCAAAACTTTTTGTACGCATCAAGCGCCCCCCATCCGC
>JAPYYV010002698.1:0-20049 GCA_030522625.1 Copidosoma aretas
ACTACTATTGATGCGGTCTTTATTAGACATTTAAATAGATTCGAATCCAAATTGTTCGTTTCTTACTTCAGCTACCATAAACCTATTGTATCAGTTTTTGAGATTGTCGATGATGATGCTGGTAACGATGATGGTGAAAGACTAGTTAAAATTATTGATGAAAGTTGATTTTTTGGAGAGATAAACTTTTTAATGTAAAATATTTGTATCTCACCTCTGCTGGCACTCCCGGAGTGCCTGTTTTTTTTCTCTTTTTGTCTTATTTAATTTATTTTTACAGTATAGTTCAGCAGCCTGAACAAGGCGTACAAAAAATTGGCCTAATAAGGGGGACTTATGATACTAGTTGGCTAATTATTAAGCACTGTCAGTATAACAAATTTTGTGTAATTTGGGCCTTTGGAGGCATCACGATGAGTTATGATAGTGCATTAGGGTTACGCCATGATTGAAAACGCTTGTTAATAATAAGGGATGAAAAATTATAAAAAAAATCCCTCTCATTAATTGTTTTGTCTTATATTTATGTAAACTTATGTCCATATATGTATATAAAAAGAAGGAAAAGATTGAGAAGTAAAATTTAACGATAGTGCATCAGAATTATGATGATTTTTTTTTTTTTCATATTTATCTACGTATGTACAAATAAGAGGCAGCTAATTCACGCTTGTATGTATGCGCCATGATACGGTTTACATTGCGTTCAGATATGACGTAATAAGAAAATACAAAAATTAAAAAAGTGATTTGTTATCCACTTAACATCAGTGGATAAAATACGGCATATATAAATTTCGACAATATAAGGTACAAAGGAAGTATTTTTGTTTAGCATCCAATCAACGGAATGATGGAAAAACAAATATTCGTTTGGATAATTTACTTACTGAATTTCATTTAGAAACATTTTCATCTTTAACAAATACTATTTTTTGTCTTACGTTCTCTCTTGGGTTTTAATGCGATGTTCTACTTTCATATTGAGTTTGAATTTATTAGAAATTTCATATGTAATAATAAGTTGGTATATCGTAAAATTTAATAGTATATCACGCACCTAGTGAGTGAAGTTAAGAATGTCCCAGAGTTAACGTGAATAAACGCCCGAGGCAAAGCCAAGGGTGGTTAATGTAAAATCTAGGGCATTTCTCAACCTCCAAACGTGGTGCGTATACGATTTTACGTATGCTGGTGTTCAGTAAGTCAATATTGCCGTCCGTGCGGCGGAAAATCTCATCCACTTGGGCATAGTGGATAAGATATGCTCGCTGTACATCCTGTCAGTTTTCATTACGGCTATATATTATTGTTTTTAAGTTCAATTTCACTATCATTGTTATTATTTTTTATGAATTTAGGTATTGCTAGAATAACAATAATAATACTAATAATTTATTTTTCTCTTAAATCTGCCCTAAATTCAAGTATGTTTCAGAAACGTTCCGGAAACGTTTCCGAAACGTTCCATATAAACTTATGCTGAGCTCAGCAATGTCCATTTTACGGTTTTAGTGGCGTTTCAGAAGCGTTTCTGGGCTCTTGGAAAAAACATTTGAAAGTTTTGAACTAATCGTTTTAGAAACGTTTTTTGCTATGTTGTAAATAATATGACGAATTCTCGTGGGACTGTTCTAATTAAAGATTTAATTTAAACTTTTTGGAATTTTTGACTGAATAAGGTTTCATCTTTACATTAGATAAATTGTTTAGTCTACCAATGGCACTTATTTATGTATTATTTAATCATCCTTCGTACGACCGTAATTTTTTAAAAGATAGTTCTGAAAATGGCAGTATTAGGTTGCATATTGGACAATTTCGGAAAATGATTATATGATAATTACATAGGTTGTTATGGTTGTAATAGATGATAAATTTTTTTCTATCTCTTTATAAGCATAGCTCCTCCCGGCAATCCCACGACTGCTTCTGAAACATTCTATCGTTATAAAATGTGATGTTAATAGATGACAATTTTCGCACAATACAGTAGACACACTTTTACTAAGACAACTAGCTGTAAGTTTGGTTTTCGTCTCACTGACTTGGAGCTGATTTCGAATAGCATACTTACGTATAATTCAATATGTGATTTTAGGGCTCATCGATCCTACGGAGTATAATACAGTGCTCATGTGTACAATCACTATAGTATATTATTTTATATATATATGATTCATCGGCTCTCAGTAGTACAATACAGTATTATATTGTCTATGTGTATTGTCTAAACTGATATACGGGTAAGTACATCAATAGGACAGTGTTTCGTTCTTACATCAGCTCTAATCAGACTTTTATCAATGGGAGCCAACTCGACCACAGATTTTAATAATCTGGGAGCCAACTAGATCCTACGTCTTATTGACCCGAAAGCCAAATCGACTACAGACATGGGTGCAACAAACAAAAATCATGAGGGGGTGCACATAGTATAAAATATGTCAATATACATGTAAAATACCACAATTGAAGAGGTATTCAGGCACCCTTGGACCACCTGTTGTGGCGCCCATGACTACATATAAGACGTCATCTTGCTTTTGGGAACTCATCGGCCAATTGATAAATGACTAAACTAAAGCTGAGGCGGTCGATCCCTGATAACACAATATATATCATTGACAGCATATATAAGATCTTAAATATAGTAATAATGCTAATAGGCTGACCTATCGTATTGCGATAACGGTTCTTTGATACATTAAAAAAGTATCAATACTTTCAGCATGAAAAATTATTCTTAGCAAAATGTTGCCGAAGTCTCAAAGTATCAAAATGTTATTTTTTTTAGATTACATCACTTAATTATACTTTATGATAAATTTTATCAAGGAGCTTTACGCTGAAAATTGATTTTAGTATTTTTCCTTAAAAATTTTTTTATTGATAGACTATTTATTGATACACACTCTCTGGAAATATGTAAATAATAGTATTTTTTTTTAATTTTTAGTCTGATAAAATTGTGCAGTATCCTTGTCTAGCAAATGGGGTCTTATGAAGTATCTCTTAACTTGCTGCTCTGTTTCAAAGTATTTAGAAAAATATCTATTTCATCCGGTTGCGTCCTAATATACTTTTAATGCAGCTCTGCTGAGTCGGTACTTTGTTTAGTGGTCTTTGTAATTGGTATCTTTCTTGGAGCCTAACCAAAAAGATACCTGTGGATTAAATTAGTATCCGTCGTTCAACTTCTTACTTAAACATAGAGGAATCTTTAAATTGCTAAGGGAAACAGATTTTGTAAAAGTATATTAATGTCTCATAGTTTTTTAAACAAAACAGTAATATTATTAGGAAAATTCCGTATGTGCAAGTTCGTATGTGATACGTCATGACTCAGAATTCAAACGATAGATTTTATTAATCTAGGGCTTACTATCCTAATTTTTCAATTTTTCTGTAGCGTCGCGGAAATGAAATTAAAATTTTATCATAGATTAAAGTCTTTATAATCATTTTGGATGGCCAAGAAACAATTTTTTGCAACTACAATTTTAATGACTATGTTATTAAAAGACCTGAATATTTTAATCTTAAAGAGTACTAAAAGAGCTTCAAGTGATATTAAACAGCAAATTAATGTGCCATTCTTCATAGTTTATATTATAGTGATAAAAAGATTTTCAAGAAAAACTAGTATTATGTTTAAAAGTATCCAACACTTGTGAATAAAAACGAGTTCAAAATTTTTTATATCATCCTTTTAGTCATCCAGAAATTATATAAATGTTGTATGCCTGATTAAGGTTGTCATAACATTTTTCTTATTTTTTAAATAATTTCTCACGGTTTTTGTCATTAATAAAAATCCATACAGTGTTTTAAAACAAGTATAAATAAAATAAAAAACACGGCTATCGAATATATATATTATCAAGCAATGAAATGTATTGAAAAAAGCCTATTATTCATTCAGGTTGTAAAGAGTATATACATGTGTAGAATATTAAAAAATAGATATAGATATTAGGATATAAAGTAATTGAAAAAATGTAACGAATCTCACTATTTTTGGATGTCCACAATTCTTAACTTTTGTAATCAATATTTTACAAAATAATCGCGATGGAATTTTTTTTTAGCACAGGTAACATTAATATGGAAAACAAAATCAAAATAAGAATAGAATAATCTAATAAGTTTTATGTTTCTCTAAAAACTTAGCGAAAAATTGTTACAACAACGATTCGATTATAACAACTTAAATTGTGTAAATAGTGACAGAATACATTTAAAAACTAGAGACCATTTAAAGATTAATTGCTCGCAATACATTATACATAGCTTTTAACACAAGTACCACCACCTATGTATTACAGTAATTTGCATACTTTTATTCAGACTCAATCACAATAATAAATTCTTAAGAAGAGTTCACGAGGAAAATAAAAGTGAAAGAATATAATATAATCAGTATCTTTTTGTTGTTTTAAAAATAGTAGGTAGAGAAAAGGTTACTAAAGAAAGTTGTCAGAATTATATGACTGCAAGACCAAGATAAACCTCCTAATAAATCATATTACTGATATTTTTTAAAGTACCTCAACACAAATCTAAATTTTAATCTTATTTTATACATTATTCATTCAAAAAAAAAAAATTTATCATATGGAAGTTCCGTGACAAGTATATTAGTAACAATGATAGTTACTAAGCACAAAAAAAGAGTAAACAAGACCTTATTTTGTTAAAAAGATCCAACTTAGCCTAAAAATTGGTTTTCTCGAAAACCTGCATTCTTTTCAATGGTTTATACGTGTTGGAAATTGCATGTATCGGTATTAAGTTTAAATGTTAGTGCTGTTATTTTCATGAATAAATTGCGATTAATCGTAAGTTCACACGGACTTTAAACTTTAGTCAATCGCACGAGCTATGTACACACATAGAGTGGCTCGCTGCTGCGGCGCACAGTTCGCCTCGCCCGCTTAAGTAAGCAGCTAGTTTTAGGTTACTACCTTGCCTTTGCACCTACATAATTTGTAATACTCAAATCAAGTTTTATCACCTCAATATAAAATATACGAAAAGTGACGAAATTATTGTAATATTAGTTTTAAGTTATTTATTATATCATATTGTGATTTATACCAAGTTCTTAGTGAGTGTTATTGACTATAAGTATGATGTGCATCATTTCATACTCCTACTGTTAATTCTCTGCTCCGGGTCCTGGTGTATGAAGACCCAACTTTTACAGTTTACTCATTCAATTTCGCACATGGCCCTTGGGGCCGGATCAGAGTAGAGGATAATTGGGCTGCGGATTTTCGTTGGCATGTGGCGTCACAAAATTACGCCATTTTGGCTTTACTTTGGGTGCGAGGCGGACTCCGAACAGCGTGACGGTGCACTATGTAACAAAAAAAAAAAATATGTGCGAAATAAAATATCTCAAGAACTGGTGGACCGATTTCAACTTTTTCTTTTAAATTTAAGCTCATTAATTCTTGTTGACATAATAATTATAGAGAACGGTCCGAAAAGGTATATTATTAAAAAAATTCGCTGTTGATAACAAATATTGTATATACGTTATTCTTCATTAGAGAGCCATTATTGTTCCCGACTTTCTCGGTTAATGTTAAGGTTTATCTTTATGTATTCCTACCCTAGATAGAGAATCTTAAGAGCAATTTTTTCAAAAGAATATAAAAAGTTATAAACAAAGTATGTAATCAAATTCATTAGAATATTTATTTTATCATTTAAATAAGATATTTTCATGTTATTTGAGAACGTTTTGGTGGCAAGAATTCAAAAAATGGTATAAATATACACACTGATACATGCTTATATACATGCATACATACATACATATAAACATACCTAAATACAAAGATACATACACACATAAATACGCATAATGGGGCCAATTGTAAAAAAGCTAGCCAAAAATCAAAATAAAGGAGTTTATCATAAATTTTATACTTGTGGGCTTTAGGGGTTGCTGATTATTGAATTAATGTCGTATGGACAAGAATCAACCCCCTTTACCCCCTAATAAACACCCCCTAGCATGAAATATGAAATTCCTCTCGTTTCATAACGCAGTCGAGTAACATATCATTTTAATAGTTTCTCGGGTCGCTGATTACGAATTCAATGTCATATTTACAAAAATTTACCCCATTCACCCCCTAAAAAGCACCGTCTAGCAAAAAATTCCTTTCCTTTAATGACGCAGTCAAGTGACATATCATTTTCATGGTTTCAAGGGTCGCTGATTCCGAATTCAATGTTGCATTTACAAAAATTTACCCCCTTCACCCCCTAACGACCACCCACAAGCATAAAATTCCTCTTATTTCATGGCGTAATCACGTGTCAGATTATTTGTAAGGTCCATTCGGTCACTAAATTTAATATCATACTCTAAATAAATGATACAGTTGGCAAATCAGATATAATCATTTCTATCTTCATTTATTTTTAACCCTATTTGATATCTTGTTATAAAAAAAGAGTTGCATATACGCACGTATGTACTTATATGCATGCATTCGTTTATGACAAATGAAAAGGACTAACCCATTTCTTCATTATTTATTTACACACCCTTGATTAAATTCTTTTTTAACGTAATCAAGGATCCATTATACATTATTCATCGTTTGAGAAGCCGCGAAAGCAACAGTCAACAAATAATAAAAAGAAAAAGTTTTAGGAATAATTATATTTGTTTCGAAACCAAAATATCACGTTACCTTAACCCGATTTAAAAGAGAACAAAATCTTTCTACTAATTTCTCAAATAATGATATATCGTAGGTTGATACTTTAGAACAACAAATGGTCATGCCTGTATATATAAACTTTCTCTATCTGACTTGCTCCTTATCGATTTTATTATTCATCGATGAGACTGAAAACTCGAGAAGGTGTCCCTCTGTCAACTTTACTGAATAGTTGAGATGGCTTTTTTTCCTTGACTGTACTTGCGTCTTGCCCTTTCTAATCGAGTGACAAAAATTTTTAATTTAATAAATCGTCTTGTCCTTCTTTTTTCTTGCATCTTATGGATGTTTTTTAACTATTTATGCTCGTGGAAACATAGAAAGGTTAATTTTCTTCAACTCTACCCGCTTGTCATTTATTTGTCATTGTTTAATATACATCAAAAGATAAGAATGCTTCCTTCTATTTTCTTAACTTGCTTCGTACAAATGTAATAATTTTTTTATTAGTTCAAGGGCTAGCTAAAATAAGAGTAAAAAAAAGAGTGCCACTTTTTTTTACTGCTCCCACCCCTTATTAGCGCTTTTTTAATTACACAGATCCACGGAAAAAAACTGGTGTGTGCTGATGGTATGACTGTGTTTTTTTATCTTCATTTTTCTTGCTGAACACCAATCTGCAATGAATAATATAGATTTTCCAGTTAATTTTTGAGAAAACTCAAAAAAATCTAAAAAAATTTTATTCTCACAGTAATACCAAAATTTTTGGTTTTCCCGAATTTCCTTCAAAAATACGTAAAAAACTTAATTATTTCTCTGCAGATTCGTGTAAAGCGAGGAATGATACATTAGAAAAGTATTTTTTAACCATAAAAAAACTATATATCAAGGTTCCTTGTAGATCAGGTTGCAAAAATAAAGAATTGCTCGATTTTCTTAAGTTTTTTCGATAACACAGGTCCACAAAAACAAATAATGTGTACTAACGATCTGACTATACTTTCCTATCTTTTTTTCCCGCTAAATACGAATTTGCAATAAAAAATGCATGTTTTCTGGTTATTTGTCGAGAAAACTCGAAAAAACCTAAAAAATCCTTATTTTTACAGAAAGTTTTTGGGTTTTCTTAAAAATGAACAGGGAATCCTTTATTTGTGTTAAGCTGAAAAAAACACGATGGAAAAGTATGGTCAGATCAATAGCACACACCATTTGTTTTTGGGGACCTGTATTGTCGAAAAAATCTGAAAAAACCAGAAATCTCTTTATTTTTGCAATATGATCTACAAGGATCCTTAATTGATAGTTTTTTCATGGGTAAACTATACTTTTCTGAAGTATCTTTTATCGCTAAACACAAATCTGCAAATAAATAATTAAGTTTTTTACGTATTTGCCAAGGACATTTGGGAAAACCAAAAAATAATATATTACTGTAAGAATAAAATTTTTTTAGGTTTTATTTAGCTTTCTCAAAAATTAATTGAAAAACCAAAATTTTTTTCGCATATTGGTGTTAAGAGAGAAAAATTACAATGAAAAAATATAGTCATATCATCAGCACACACTAGTTTTTTTTTGTGGACCTGTGTAATTAAAAAAGCGCCAATAAGTAGTGAGAACGGTGAAAAAAAAGAATACTCTCTTATTTTTGCTCTTACTTTAGCTAGCTAGCTAGCACTTTAACTAATAAGATAATCATCACATTTGTTCGAAGCAAGTTAAGAAAAGAAAGGGATGCATTCTGATATTTTGATGTATACTAAACAATGACAAATAAATAACAAGCGGGTAGAGTTAAAGGGAATTAGCCTTTCTATATTTCCACAAACATAAATAGATAAAAAACATCGATGAGATGCAAGAAAAAAGGAGGACAAGACGATTTATTATATTTAAATTTTTGTCACTCAATTGAAAAGGGCAAAACGCAAGTACAGTCGAGGAAGAGAAGCCTTCTCAACTATTCAGTAAAGTTGACGTAGCGACACCTTCTCGAGTTTTTAGTCTCATCGATATATAATAAAATCGACAAGGAGCAAGTAAGATTGAGAAAGTTTATGTATACCGGTATGATTCGTTGCTATTCTAAAGTATTATTCTACGATATGTCATTTTTTGAGAAATTTGTCGACAGATTTTGTTCTTTTTTTAATCAAGTTAAGGTTAGGTAAAATTTTAGTTTCGAAACAAATGTAATTTTTCCTGAGTCTGTTTCTTTTCATTATTTGGTGACTATTGCTTTCGCGACTTTTCAAAAGATAAATAATGCATAATATATCCTTAAATACGTTGGAAAAGAATTTATTTATAGGTGTATAAATGAATAATGAAAAAATGGGTCAGTCCATTTCATTTGTCACAAACGAATGCATGCACATAAGTATATACGTACGTATACACAAATTTTTTTATAATAAGATTAAATAGAGTTAAAAATGAATGAACATAGAAATGATTACATCTCATTAATCAACTGTATTATTTATTTAAGATATGATATTAAATTTGTCATCAGTGACCGAAAAAACCTTGAAAATAATCTGACACTCGATTACGTCATGAAACAAAAGAAATTTTATGCTAGGCGGTGGTAATTAGGGGTCAAAGGGAGCTAATTTTTGTTAATGCAACATCAAATTCGTAATCAGTGACCCTCAAAACCATTAAAGTGATGTGTTACTTGACTGTGTTTCAGCAGGAGAGGAATTAAATGCTAGGAGGTGGTCGTTAAGGGATGAAAGGGGTACATTTTTATAAATACGACATTACATTTATAATCAGTGACCCTAAAAACCATGAAAATAATATGTTACTTGACTGCGTTATAAAACAAGAGGAATTTTATGATAGGAAGTTGTCGTTAGTGGGTAAAGGAGGTAAATTTGTGTAAATGCGACATTGAATTCGTAATCAGCGACCCTCAAAACCATTTAAATGATATTTCGCTTGACTGTGTTCTGCCAGGAATGGAATTTCATGCCAGGGGGTGGTCGTTTGGGGGTGAAGGGGGTAAATTTTTGTAAATACGAATTTGGAATCAGCGACCCTTAAATCATGAACATGATGAGTTGTTTCACTGCCTTATGAAAGAAGAGGAATTTTATGCTAGCCGCTGGTAATTAGGGGTCGAAAGGGGTAAATTTATGTAAATACAAGATTAAATTCGTAATCAGCGACCTGAAAAACCATTAAAATGATATGTTACTTGACTGCGTAATGAAACGAGAGGAATTTCATATTTTATGTTAGGGGGTGTTTATTAGGAGGTAAAGGGGGTTGATTCTTGTCCATACGATGTTAATTTCATAATTATTAACCCCTGAAACCCCCGAGTATAAAATTTTAGATAAATTTCTCTATTTTGATTTTTGGCTAGCTTTTTTACAATTGGCCCCATTATGCGCACTTATGTGTGTATGTATCTTTGTGTTTACGTATTTATATACGTATGTATGAGAAAACGTATACATCTATGTATGTATGCATGTATAAGTGTGTATATGTATAGCATCGTTTGAATTCTCTATAACAAAATGATATCAGAAACCATGAAAATATCTTAATCAAATGATTAAATAAAGATTCTATTGAAAGTGTTTACTCAATTTGTTCATCACATTTTTTATAGTCTTTTTTGAAAAATTGCTTTCGAGATTCTCTATCTCGTGTGAAAATACATCGAAATCAACCTGAAAATTAGCCAAGAAAGTTAATATTTCACGGGAACAATAACGGCTTCCTAATGACGAATAACGTACATACGATATTTGTTATTCACATCAAATATGTTTAATAATATTACTTTTGACACTGATCTCTATAATTATCATGTCGACAAGACTGAATAAGCTTTAATTTAAAAAAAAAAGTTGAAATATGTCCAGTGGTTCTTGAGATATTTTATTTCGTACAGATTTACTTATTCTAACACACAGTGTGGCGCTCTGGCCGTACATATATGGTGCTCTTCTTCTAACACTCACGCAAGTGCTGGCTTGCTCAGTACATCATACACGAGCTCGTAGCCTTTTACCATTTTGAGTCGGCATCGTGTTACGACGGGCAGAAGTAGTGTCAGCCCTTACTGCCTGTACAGGGGGCCTTCGTCGTGCAGCAGAGTGCGTCGTCAGCGGTGTGCACGCGCAAGTAGTGACTCGCCATCTTGGGTTTGCATCTCGTCGACGGTAGAATATGTGGTAGCCGCTATTACTGGATGTTGTGCATCACTACTGCTTGCTGCTGCTGACTGCTTGTTCTGCAGGACTCTTACTTCATCGCGGCAGCCAGGGCTTTCAGTGCTGCCTGCCGAGGTGCTATTGAAGTCCGAGGTGTAGTGCAGTGCAGTACGATTTGATGCCACTGCTGCTGCTGCTGCTGCTGCTGTCATCTCAGTGTGACTTCACAAATTCAAGGTTATTTTAAGTGCTTGTGTTGAAAAATTTGCATTCACATTGTATTAGTTGAATTTATTATTGTAGATATTAATTGTATTTCATTGTAATTGATTCTTTTTGATGACTTTGATTGAATTGTACTTAATTTTGTATGTTGTGTGAGTCCAATTTGCTCATTTGTACCACAGATAGTTTTCTTAAAGCTTGGGTAGTCTTGTTTTACCTGGTTCGTTGATTTAAATTCTATAAATATGGAGCCACTGTATGAAGAACAACTCAGAGTTTAAACAAGATTAATAATGCCTTTGTTAATTTTAAGAAGATGGGACAAAATCGAATGACCAGGGGTCAGGCGTCCTTTAGACTGAAGCATCTTCAAGTAGCATATTAATTATTTAAAGAAATGCATGCTGATATTAAGCAGTTATTTCCCTTGCCAATAACTCATAATTATTAAAAAAAGAAATTTTTTGATGTAGTTGGGAATAAATTTTATACCGTGCAGGGATATTTTAAAGGTTTCTAATTGTCTTTATGTGATTCGGCTAATCCTACTCACTCACTACAACCTAACTTGAATCAGGGTGTTGCTACCTCATCTTTACCTACTATCGACCTTTCACGTGACTTTACTTCGTGGGAAAATTTCCGTGATGTATTCAGGGCAATAATTCATAGAAAACAGGAAATCCCTAATATTCTTAAGTATTAACACCTCAGAGTGCATCTGAAAGGTAAGGCTTCGGATTTAATCAAGAATATTCCTCTGACTGAAGAAAATGATACGCAAGCTTGGGATATCTTGATACAATAATATTACAATAAACGTCGTCTTATTAATACTTATACCTCTTCCATGCATAGCTGTCAAGCAATGAAAGGTTATTTTTGTCCAGATCAAAAGAGTATCTACAGAATAGCTTAGTCCATTAGATTCTCTTATTTCATTGGAACGAGGTTGCAGTAGTCCTCCTACTATGAGGCAGTTGCGTGAGTTAATCTCTTCACAAATCCTAACGCTTGAGTCATACACCAGTAAACCAGTAAACCGACTTCACTGGGCACAGCTAAAAATTCCTTGGTTATGTTACATACAGAAGATACGCCCTTAAACGAGTTGGTTCAGAGATTTTGGGTCGTTGAAGAACCGTTTTTGACTCGAACTAAACTAACCCAGGACGAAATTGTCTTTGAGGAAATTTTTTCGCACTCACACGCTCGAGATCAAAATGGAATGTATAATGTTCGCTTGCCTTTTAAGACTGATCCACTAACTCTTTAAAAGTTGCAACGGCAATCCTACCAGTCTACGCTAGCAATGTTTAATCAGTTAGAACGCAGATTCCTGAGGGATAATTCCTTGCATAAAGCTGATGTGGCTTTTATGTCAAAATTTTTGAGGTTAGGACATATAAAAGAAGTTTCAATAGATTCCGGACATCCTTCTATTTATATACCGCATCGCGGAGCTTTAAAGAACAACAAACTTAGAGTTGTATTTATCAATTCGTCAAATTGTACTGCAGGTGTCTCACTCAATTCACTTTTGTACTAAGGTACAAATTAACTTAAGAATCTCTTGAACATAGTACTCAAATGAAGATTCTATGAGTTCGTCTTGACTGCTGACATTGAGAAAATGTTCAGACCAATCCAAGTTTCTTCTATAGATTAAATGTATCAAACCATATTACGACACCCTAATCAGTCTGATCCCATTGAGTCATATGCCCTAATCACTGTTACTTATGGCTTGACATTCTTACCTTATCTTGCTAACCGTGTGCTAACTGAACCTGCCATCGATTACTCCGGTTCTTATCCTATAGCTGCCAAGATCCTACGGTAAGATTTCTATGTAGATGACTGCCTTGAGGGTGGACATAGTTTAGAAGAGGTCCAGACTAATAGTTTTCAATTAATAGAGCTATATAGGTTAGGAGAATTTTTTCTACGTAAATGGTCATCAAACTCTAAGGAGATTCTAGCTTAGCTGCCAACTAAACAACTTGCTTATACTCTTAAATGTTTGATTGATGGAAGGGAAATGATTTCTGTGCTAGGTCTCCATTGGAACTCCTCGTTAGAAGTATTTCAATTTTAGTTTTCCTTGAATGAGACTCCTTAAAAGTGGACTAAGTGTATTTTTCTTGGTACAGTTGGCTATGCTTTTTGACCCGCTGGGTTAGGTTTCTCCCTCTATTATCTTTGGTAAAATCCTTTTCCGGTCCCATAAGTTAGTACCTATCTCTTGGGATGACAATTTGCCTTCTAGTGTAGTAGAGTTGTGGAAATTTTGGCTTTCTGACGCACCTTTAATAATGCAAATCGAATTTTTCCGATTGAACCAATCTGCACCCGATTGCGAAACGATAGAAATTTAAAGGTTTACTGACGCTTCTAAAAATTCCTTTGCTGCTGTAGTATATTTACGTATAGTTCGGGGTGGCAATTTTCATGTTTCTCTTCAAGTGGCTAAGACTATTGTAGCTCCTCTTAGAGTTTTAAGTACTCCCCGACTGGAACTATGTGCAGCTCAGCTCTTATACATCGTAGTCCGACACTTTATTGAAATCATACCTACGAATGATGTGAAAGTACATCTGTGGTCGGACTCTAGAAATGTGTTGTATTGGTTGAGTGGTGTACCTTCTAGATGTCCTGTTTTCGTGGCCCATAGGTGTTTAAAAATACATGACACCACGCCACTTGCAAAATGGCATTATGTAACTTTCAAACAGAACATTGCTGACATAGCATCTAGGGGTATTTTTCCCAGTCATCTGCTTCGCTAGAATTTGTGGATTAACGGTCCAATAATATTACATGAGAATAAACCGATATACTCCGAATTTCAGGCTGAATTTTTAGAACGCCCTGAAGCTACACTCAGTAACTTGAGTATTTTTGATAGATCGCAATCTTTTTACGTAACACTTTTGAAACGCTGTTTCAAATGAAAACGATTGTTACGATTAACTGCCTATTGTCTCCGCTTTGCTTATCGATGTTTAAACTTAGTCAAACGAAAAACGACAAGGTCTGAATTTTTATATGCTTTGCTGGTTGCAGTATGACTGTTACCTAACTTAAAAGACACTGTCTTTTATGGACGCAAGAGTTTTCATGATGTTCGAAACTCCCTACCCAACTATACCCGATATTAACAATGCATGTATGTTTTTGGTTTTCCAACACCAACAAATTTGTCTTTCAGCTGACTATCAAGCTTTAAGTGAAAGTCAAGAACGAACATCAGGTTAAGACTTGTTACTCTCTGACTCTTCTAGATTGCGCAGTTTAAGACCCTTTCTATGCAAAGGTATCATTATAGTTGGTGGTCGTATTAGTACGGCTTTATTAGACTCTGATACTAAACATCTTATAATTTTGTCTGACAAAGATCATTTGACTTTTCTTCTTATTAAATATTATCACAGAATAACACTTAATGGATTAACTACAATTGATACTACTAACGATTCGTCAGAAGTTTTGGATCTTACGCGGACATCAAGCTGTTAGGGCTAAACTTTCACATTGCATTCCTTTTAAAAGATACTTGTCGAATACTGAGTCCTAACTCATGAGTGATCTACTTAGCTCACCAGTTATCTCTTGTCCACTCTTTCAAAGAACTGGTGCTGATTATGCTGGGCCCTTTACCCTACGTATGACCAAACATCGTGGAAAGGGTACTCTAAAAGGTTATGTCGCAGTTTTTATTTGTCTTGTTACCAGGGCTATTCAATTGGAGTTGGTTAGGGATTATTCTTCTGAGGCTTTTATTGCTACTTCCCACAGGTTTGTCTCTAGACATGGCCAATGTCCTGATATATGCAGTGATCGAGGTACTACCTATGTTAGAGCAAACTCTGAACTTAGAAAAATGTGGCCTCAGATAACTAAGCAAACTTTTTTTATTCATGCTTTGAACGATTTAGGTACGCAATGGCATTTCAACCCCCCGGCAGCTCCTCACATTGGTGGCTCATGGAAATCAGCTGTCAAATCAACAAAACAACGTATTTGAAACGTGTAGTAGGTACAAAAATTTGGACCTTTGTAAACTTTTCCACACTTTTATGCTGTATTGAAGCTTGCCTAAATTCTAGGCTATTAGTTCGCCTACCTGACGACCCTGATGATTTGAACCCTTTGACTCCATCTCATTTTCTGATATTGATGCCTTTACATCTGGTTCCAGAGCCTTATTGTACGTTAAAAAATATACCACCCCTTAAACGTTGGAGAATCATAACACAGGCCTTTCAAATTTTTTGGAAAAGATGGTCGTCAGGATATTTAACATCACTTCAGGCTAGATCCAAATAGTTGGTTCCTAAAAGATCTATACAGATTGGTTATTTGGTTCTCATTAAAATCGAGATTACTTCTCCTGGTGAATGGCCGTTAGGACGTGTTGCTAAAGTCTATAAGGATACTGAATTTCTGGTCAGAGTGGCAATAAATAAAACTGCTAATTCTGTTTTTGATAAACCTATTCACAAATTCATTCAGCTGTGTGTTATAAATAAGCTTGAACCAGATCCATCTGTTTAATATTTTATACTTTGATTGTTCATGACCATTTTTCTTCCTGGTTTGAAATTGTTTGGTCATACGTTACAAAACGATTTAAGGAAGAATTTTTAATTACTTTATTTAATGTTTGCTTTTAATCAATTGAACATTTCTAATAGATATCATTATTGTAAGTGGTAAAGCGATGCACATTTATTTTCACTGAAATTGTATAATTACGTCCAAGCAATTAAAAACAAATAAGTTCTTGATTTTATGATCTAACAGTTTGCTTTTTTGATATTCAGCTCATGATTTTGTTGTCTATCAACCCGAGGAGAGCGAAGTTTTTCATTGTTTCCATTTTTTAAATATTTTTTAAATTAATATCGTAAATTGTTTTCTTGAACTATTTGCGCTCGGAATGTTGTAAATCAACCCAAGGAGTTATTATTATTATTATTTTTTTTTTAAGTCTCAACTATGTACATTTTATTTTCTGATTTTGATTTATTTCTCTGCGCTGACACTCCGTTCTATCAACCAGGAGAGTTTGTTGGAAATTGAATGTATCGGTTTTGAGTTTCAATTTCAGTGCCGTTATTTTTATTAATAGATTGCAACCAATCATAAGTTTACACAGACTTTAAACTGTAGCCAATCGCACGAGCTATGTACACATATCAAGTGGCTCGCAGCTGCGGCATGCAATTCGCCTTGCCCGCTTAAGCAAGCAGGTAGTCTTGCGTTACTACCTTGCCTCTGCACCTACATAATTTGTAATACTCAAATCAAGCTTAATCACCTCAATAAAAAATATACAAAAAGGGACCATATTATTGTAGTATTAGGTTTAAGTTATTTATTATATTATATTGTAATTTATACAGAGTTCGTAATGAGTGTTATTATGACCATGAGTCTCATGTGCATCATATCATAGCCCTATTGTGGATTCTTTGCTCTAGGTCCTGGCGTATGAAGACACAAATTTCACAGTCAACTTATTCAATTTCGCACAATACGAAATATCTATTAACAATTTATTACACTTTATTAATTATAATTATGTGATTTACTATACTACTTTATAATTCATTTCACTTTATTACAGCAAAAAATGTATATTTGTATAGAAAAGGTCATAGTTTGCAGTAAAAATCGATGGACGATATTAAATATAAATGAATAAGTAGAGGTATTACCGAAAATAATCATTTACTAAAGATATAAGAAAATTTTATTATCCCTTTATTCTTCTTCTTCAACTTTTTTGAAAATTCTGGGCATTTCGCTGAAAAGTTTGCAAGAGATTTAAATGCTTCGAAAATTCGTAATAATATGGAAGCAAGTTTTTCCCTAATATGCCTAAGTTTTAAGAAAAATATGATAATTAAATTTATTGACCTGAATTGTTAGCAACCAAAAAAAATTAGCCACCAATAGACTTTGGACGTGGGTTTAGCAAACAAGGACACGTAGAAAAAACATTATTTGGTAGATGATAAATCTTCTTTCATTAACAGTTTTCACAATGAAGTACTAACTACCTGATTGCGGCATTTGGAAAAATTAATACTCTATTTAGAAGCATTTGCAGAGAAATCATAGGAGAACTTTTATTCTTAAAATAGGTCGGATTAGCATAAAATAAATATTCTAAAATTGAATTACAAAACTTAATAGTTTTTTAACCAATTGCGTTTCAAACGAATTCCATTATTCTGGGAAGCTTTTAATCTAATAAATCTGAATTTACGAAAAAAAAAACTTAGAAAAACCTTGATGTGTCTTTGGGCACCTAGTTGTATAAAAAATCATGCTTAGACCCTGAAATAATCAGCTTTATCTGTTATTCTCCCAAAATTCGTAGCTTAGGATCATGATCGCCAATATTCTCTACAGTTTTTCAATAAGCTCTATCACATAAGCTTAATTTTCAAATGAAATTTGTTAAGATCGGATCACTCAGTCCAAAGTTATGTTACTTTGTAAGGATTTTATTACTTCCGTCCATAGTGCGCCCCCTAGTGCCTACATCGATCCAATTTACTTAATATTTTAACCTTAATTTTTGGATAAAAAAATTGAAAAAAAGTTTCATTTACGTTTATATTTTGATTTCAAACTTTACAACCCAGAAAGAAAGAGAAAGACTAGCCTTAAAAATTGTATAAATATTTTCATCGTATTCTACAAATACAAGTACATGAAGTAGCATTTTTTTTATCTGTATTAATTTTTTTACGAAAGTAACAAGTTTACGATTCAAGAGAATATTCCGAAATCGTAATCATCACTGGCGATAAGTGCGTTAATAAAAAATTCTCAAAGAATCACTGTATCGTTTTAACATGTACTTTTGATTCACAAAGCAAAGAGAAAAACTTATTGTATTAACACATTAAAAGTTTATTTTTAGAGTTCAAAATTTATAAGAAAAAGTTAAGAGAAGTAGTGTTAATTGAATGGGATGGAGCTTCAATGATTCCAACAAAAGCATTTTTAATTGTTTATAGAACTTTACAATATTTGTGTAATAACTGTTTAAGAAATATGTAAATTGTTTTAGGTGGAGATTTTCGTCAAATTTTACTGGTATTTAAAAATAGTAGCATAAGTATAGTAATTATTAAGACAATTAAATCTTTATGTTTATGGCTATTGTTTATTATTTTCAAATTATAAATTATTTATTATGCGTGTTTTCACGATTATTAAAAAATAATGTTAACAAACAGATAAGAACTTTTATTACTTCTGAAAATTGAATGACAACTGACGTATATTCAACAACACTCGGAAATCTTGCAAAATTTTACAACAAATAGCGTAATAGTAACAACCCATAATAAATACACATTTCTTTTAAATCATGTGATTTCAAAAAATATGAAAACAAATATTGTAAAGTATCATAGCATAGACAAGGCTACTAAACAGATGTTGATAAGTCTGATGATGATACATATATTAGTTAGTCAGTTGAAGTATTATATAATATTTGAGTGATCTTTTAGTACATTAATTAAATTTAAAAATATGAGCGATAGTGATATAATTACAAAATTAAAGTATAAATTATTGACTGTGTAATGCTACAGCATTCAAAATAACTAAATTATACAAATCGAATATTAAAGCCAAAATCATTACAGGTAAAAAAATTGGAAGTAAAGTCTTTGTTCCAAGAACCACAGTATTTTCCGATAAAAACTATACTTATCTATTTCATTGCCATGAAAAATAATTTCTTATCGTTTTAGCATTTTTGATGAACATGAATATATCCCAAGGCCTATGTTTCAATCAAATAGGACTCTGTTTCAAAAAATTTTTTTTTCTTATGGTCAATTATATGTATCATTGTCTGGCAAATAATTTTTTCATTTCATTTAAATCAGACAATAGAACCAGCATCAAAAACATTGTTAAGGAAGACGTTTAAAAGGTAACAACTGATAATTAGTATTTATCAAATGAATAAAATAATTAAAATTTAAAAATTTGCTCAAAACAGTACAATTTTGATATAACTATTGTATGTAATAGAAAATTATCATAAAAAAGGGATGTGGCCTGTTTGCCTATATAATTATACATCCACAATTACTTTTTGAGGAGAAAGTGCTGATTCTATTAAGGTAAATCGGGAATTTTTTTCAAAAAAGAACTCTTAAATCATTACTGCAAGGTACAGTGAAAAAATCATTAGGTAATATGATTCTTAGTTCGAAAACATTTTTATTCGCAGGAAAATTATCCACATTTAAAATATAACATGGTACTAAAAATACGAAGTAAAATGTTAAAAACAGGAAGAAAAAGCAGCAAAATTTGCGTACATATAAATAGTATAATAATATCAAGGGGAGGCGAAATTGGGTGGTAAGCAGCTATCGTGTGATGCACTGTAATTGGGTCGTGCGTGTGATTGAGTCATTTACCTCTTCATACAAAACTCCTTAAAAAAATCTAAGTCCGCGAAGGGTGGCGAGGAAGGCTCGAGGGTTGTTGAGGTTAGGGGGACTGAAAAGGGGACTTTTGAGGATAAAAAAAAATTTTTACGTGAAGACAGAGAAAACAAGGGATTTTGAAGAAGGGAGCAAAGGGTGGCGTAGGGGTGAGAAAACAAATGACGATCGTGCAAATCACATACAAATATACAACCCTACGCCCCACAGTGGGCGAATTCGGTTTTTTTTACTCAAAACCTAATATCTCGCGATCATTGATAGATAGATAAGTGATTTTTTTTTTATTATCCATCTTTATTGATAGAAAGTAAAGGAAAACTATAGAGAAGTCAGGAAAATTGGAACCTAACCTACAAATTTGTAGTAAACGTCGATTTTTCGCGATTTTGCGTCTTTTTTTTCTTATTTAGCTATAATTAGAATAAATTTCGGCTAATTTGACACTTAATTCGTTTTTTGTGT